>RJWT010025656.1:0-15000 GCA_004365215.1 Cuniculus paca | reverse complement strand
CCTCATATAATACACGTTTCTGGCTTCTCCAAACTTCTGGGGTCTCCACTGCACCTTTGGTTTCACACTCACAACTTCATACAATGCCCTCTCAGGGGCGCACTGCTTGGCATTCCATGCCTCCTTCTGAAATCTAGGTGGAAGTCTTCTTAACCCCACAACTCTTGCATCCTGCATGCACCTGAAAACAGCACCACGTGAATGATGCCAATGTCTGCTGCCAGTTGGAGCAGTAGTCAGACTTTCTCCTCTCTTGGCAGTAGGGGTTGAGTGCCTGGATTTCTGAATACTATGAATTCAATTCTGAGGAGCAAATTCTCTATACTGCCTGCCATTCTGGAACATGGTACTCTGGGGCTTTCTTCTCAATCCCAAGTCTTTTGCTTTTGAAATTTTAAGGCAGCAAAGGGTGGAGTCCTGCAACTTCATGTGATCCTCTCAGCTTATCTTTTCTATTATTTGGTTCTTTCTCAGCAATCAAGATCTCCTCTGCTCTATTTTTGCAGTCCACAACTTTACTGGAGCTTCCTTTCTGGCAAAACTCACAATGTTTTAAATAATTCTGCTAGGCTCTTTGCTCTTGACTCTTGAAAGAAATCTTGCTGAAAGCCCCCAACAGTAGCCGTGCCACCACCTCAACATGACACAGCCTTGAAATTTCTTCTGCAAGAGTAATTAGTCTGCTGTCCTTAATCTTAGTCTCAGGCAAAGTCTCTGCACATGAACAAAATGCAGACAAACTTTCTGCCAAGGCATAGCACATATCATCTGGAGTTCAGCAGCCAGTGGAGTCTTTCTTCCCCACAGAAACCTCTTGAGCCAGGTCTTTACCCAGTTTCTGGTCTTCTAAGCTCCGACCAGAATCTCCCATACCACAGCATAAGGCATTCAAGTACTACATTTTTAGCTGGTGTCTCTGAAGTTTTCCAAACTCTTCCCACAAGCCACTCCCAAAGGCTCCTGAACCACATAGTCAGGGATAGTCATAGCAATGACACCACTACACTGGTACCAAATTCCCCCTTTGTTACTTTTCTCTGATTGCTGCCACAAAATACCCAGCACCCAAGGTTAAAGGAGGAAAGTTTATTTAGCTCACAGTTTGTAGAGGTTTTAGTCCATAATTGGCTGGATCCAAAGAAGGGCACATGGCGAGGGGATAACCATTCATAGTAGTGGAAGATAGCAAAAGCAATGAGGATGGTGAGACAGGACTCTTTCTATCTCTTATATTGTGTGCAAGCTACCCACCCTGGGGCGGTTGTAGCACTCATACTCAATCTCAGCATTGGACCAGGAATCAGTCATAAGCTCTAGATTCAGCCACTTCTGAAACCACCCCTCCCCATGACTGTATGGGGACATCTAGATACAAACCACAACAGTTTCCTCAACACTATTTGTTAAAAAAATTTTCTTTTTCCCAACACATGTTTTTGACCCCTTTGTCAAGAATATAATTGCATGCAGCTATTTCCATGTCCTGTATTCTGTTTCATTGGTCTACATAACTATTTTTGTGCCAGTACCATGTTTTTTTTTTTGTCACGATGTCTTTGCAATACATTTTAAAATTAGATATTGTGATACCTTTAGCCTCACTGTTTTTGTTCAGGATTGCTTTTGCTGTTCTGGATCTTTTGTGCTTCTATATGAATTTTAGAATTGTTTTTCTAGTTTTGTGAAGAATGTTATTAATATTTTGATGGAGATTGCATTGAATCTGTAGATTGCTTTTGGTACTGTAGTCATTTTGCAGCATTAATTCTGCCAATTCACTAACAGGAGAGGCCTTTCCATCTTTTAGTGTGTTCTTCAATTTCTTTCTCTTCATTTTTCTGTAATTTTATTTGCAGAGATCTTTCACTTTCTCAGTTAGGCTTAGTCCTAGATATTTAATTATATTTCAAGATGTTGTGAATGGGATTGTTTTCCTGATTTATTTCCCAGTGGGTTGATTATTGGCATATAGAAAAGCTACTGATTTTTATCTTGCCACTGTGTTGAATTTATCTATCAGATCTAAAAGTCTCTCAGTGGAGTTTTAGACTCTTATAATTAAAGGTTCATATCATATGTACATTGGGGTAATTTGACTTCTTTTCCTGTTTGCATCCCCTGTATTTCTTCTGTTTTTGTTTGCCCCTTGCTAGTATCTGTGAGCAAGAAACTTGCTTCTTATACTTGTTGAATGTGTCTTGTCTCACCAGACTCAGGCAAGGGAAACATTATAGCCAGGATGTAGTGGGTTGAAGTGCTAGGGATTGGCGTAATGATGGAGGTCTCAGCTGTCTTCCATGTATTTGGAATCATTCTTCCAGACTGGTTATTTGTGAACCTGCTTCAGACCTTCTTTCCCTCCTCTCCCCATTGTTCTCTCAGTCCTTTCCTCTTTTTTCCCTTCTTTTTTTCCTTTGTCCCTCTGTCCCTCACTCTCCTCTCCTTCTCTTGCTTCTCCTCTCTTCCCTCTGCTATCTCTCCTCCCCTTCCCCCCTCTCCTCCTCTTCCATATTTTCTATATGGCATTTATAGAGCAATATTGTATAACAGTGGCATGCTTGCCTTGTTTTTGACCTTTGTGGGGAGTATTCTGCCTTTAGTATTAAGCATGTTAGCTATGCTTTTTCCATGATGTATTTTATTAGACTGAGGGAATTGTTTCCTATTCCTAGTTTTTTGAGAGTTTAAAAAATTTTAAAACTAATCATGAATGCATATTGAATTTTGTCAAATGCTTTTTCTGCTCCGAGTAAAATGATTATATTTTGGTATTTATTTTATTAACATGTTAGATTGCATTGTTTTTTGAATGTTAGAATACTCTTGTATTCCTTAAATAAATCATACTTTGACATCTAGAGGCAAAGATAATTTCTATTGCCTATTTTTTCTTCTTGCATATGAGTCATACTTTTCTAATTATTGTTATGTCTTAATTTTTTTGTAACTGAAAATTTTAGAAAGTATATTGTAGCAAATCTGAATTATGATTGTTTTCTGCCTGAGGGTTTTAGCCTAGTAACTTTCCTATGAAATTCATCAACGTTGTGTGTGGCTGCTGATGTTTTTGTTCACTTAAAAGCATTTTTCCTTGCTTTTATTTTTACTTTTAAGTCTTCTTCATGTTTGTTCTAATGTCTATACAGCTTAATGGCCAGCCAATGACTTTTCAGAAGTTTTGTTCACACAGCTTGAACCAATAAGGCTTCTACCCAGTGCTGATGGATCAGTATGTGGTTTAAGAGAATTCAGAGTTCAGATTTTTTAAAAGTTTTTGATAAGTATGATATTTATTAAGATATTCCAGTTTCATGGAAATGAAAACAAATAAAAAAAATGACATAACTATCAAAATATAAACCCATGGAAAAATTTTGATAACATTGAAAATAACATTTTGATATTGTTATGTGTAAATGTATATAAAGTGGAAATACATTTTTACTTGTTAGTAAAATTCTTAACAGCACTTTTTATAATTTTCAAGAAGTGGAAACTCAAAATTCAAGAATGGATGAATAATGGAACAAAATATACTAGCACAGTGCAATGGAAGATCTTTTGGCAATGAAAAGATGAAGTGTGATGAATGATACAATAAGGAAAAACATTGAAAAATATATATTTGCATATGTACACACACACCTATATATATGCATATATGTATATATCCTATCAACATTTTATCTGAGTTCAGTTTTATCCTGGCTTTACTTTTCATAGGGCTCTCGCTGGTCTCCTGTACATACACACCAACTCCAGGTCAGCCAGAGATAAAAGGAAAGATTATTCAAGCATTCTCTATGAATATCTCATTGCTTGTATTTCCCTTTTTATTTCTGGGCATTCCTCTTCTCTAATGGTTTCTTACAGTTATGGAGGTTTTAGTTCATGCTCAGCTGGTTCCAAGGCAGGGTGGCATGGCTGAGGGGCAGCCTTTCATGGCAGCTGCAAGAGGCAATAGCAAGCAACCCAAAAGAGGGAAAAGCATGCCTTCTTTCTGACCTTACACTGGATGCGGGCTCCACCCCTGGCTGGCTGTAGCACTCACACTGCCAATCCCAGCGCTAGACAACAAACCAATCACAAACGCTAGATTCAGCCGATTGCATGACTACATCAGGCTTGGGGGCCACCTAGACACAAACCATAACAGACCATAACCTCAGACTGTCCTAAAGGCTGACCTTCCTTGTTCACTCACCACTGAAACTGTTACTTTTATACACCAGTTATGAAGATTTTACCTTTAGCTCCAAGTACAGTTATCTCTTCTGGCAATGAATTTGTTGGTTATTTACAGACCCGATTCACCCATTGGAATTACATTATTAACTGATGTGGATTGTTGACAGGAAGGTGATGCAGTCAGTCTCAGGGATTTATGGTACAGATTCCTACTGTTTGTGTCCAAACTCACTAGATTTTCATGAATAAGTACTTTTCAGTTTATTGAAAGACTCAGGTCAATTTCCAGGGTTTTAAATGGTTGTTTGGTAATGTCTTTTTTTTTTTTTTTTTTAACTTGCTGAAAGAGAGGATTTGGTGACCTCTTCTTTCTTTTTTTTTGCGGCACCGAGGATTGAACTCAAGACCTTGTGCTTGCCGGGCAGGCGCTTAGACCGCTGAGCTAGATTCCCCGGCCCTGGTGTTTTTGAGACAAGGTCTCACTATGCTGTTCATACTGGCCTTGAGCTCACTTTGCAGCCCAGGCTTGTCTCGAACTCACAATGATCCAACTGTCTCAGCCTCCCGAGTGCTGGGATTATAGGCGTGAGCCACCACGTCTGGCGATGACCTCTTCTTTCGAAGCCAGGTGTCCCGTCTTTCCTAACTTGCTTTCATATACCTACATACTGTTTTCTTATTTGTTGTACAAGTAGTTCTCAACCTATGAAAATTGATTTTTAAAATGTGATTTTCCTTGAAGGTCAATGTCAGTCAAACTTGTTAGGTTGACTTCAGAGAAAAAAAAATCAGTTAAGCCTCTGTTAATCAATCTCCACTAAACCAATTCACTACATTGACTGAGATAATTGTGTAATTTAATTACATGTGATGTAAACCAACAGTGAGAATAAGAACAGGACAGTTTCTTTGAAAATAGAAGTGTACCCTCTGAAAAGACTAAATAAATGTGAGTTGCTAAAAATTGCTGTTGAATTAGGTGTGAGTGAGACAACTGTAAATGCATGTGGAGAAGTAAATAGTATCAGAGAATTTGTGCTCAATTACTTCATAATTGTCCTTGTGTTTTCATTTTTCTTTTCTTTTTTTTTTTTTTTTTACGGCACCAGGGATTGAACTCACGACCTTGCACTTGCCAGGCAGGCGCTTAGGCCACTGAGCTAGATCCCCGGCCCTGGTGTTTTTGAGACAGGGTCTCACTATGCCATTCAGGCTGGCCTTGAGCTCCCTTTGTAGCCCAGGCTGGTTTTGAACTCACAATGATCCGCCTGTCTCAGCCTCCCGAGTGCTGGGATTATAGGCGTGAGCCACCACCCCTGGCTGCGTTTTCATTTTTCTATAAGGAAATGGAAGCTAGAAATTACAGACCATGAGTTATCTAAGTGGCTTTTGAAGAAATATGATGAAGAACTTTTATCAATGCTACAACATTAAAAACAAGTTGGCCCTGTAAAAAAGTTTGCGAGAAAAATGCATGTTAAATTGTAAGTTCAAATAATGTAGTTAGGATGAACAAGGACCATGACCAGTGAGACTTGGACATTGTTAAGCCTTGAGTTGTTTGATTTTGATTGACTTGATTCATGGATTCTCTTATTAAAATGTATTTCAGTTTTTTGAAACTGTGCATTGAGCTCACTAGAAAGTTTTAAATACACCAAGCCAGATGTTCTTTGTCCATCAAATAATTTCATTATGGTTGCAGTAACAAACACATAAAACACAATAGTCATGTGACACAAATCATGAAATTATAAATATTGTACTGAAATTAAGCAGTTTCATTATGATGGTCACAGAAGATGACATCTATCTTAGTCACTTCCTCATCACTGGGCAAAATACCTGACACCTACAATTTAAAGGAAGAGAAGTTTATTTTGACTCACATTTTAGAGGTTTCAGTCCTTCATGGCCAGTGGCATGGCTGAAGGCCTAGGTGGAGGAGGAGATGTTCACATCATAGCATTCGGGAAGCAGAGAGTGGAGGGAGGAGTCATGGAGGGAGATATACCAGGTCATGCCCCCACTGATCTCTCTTCAAAACAGGCCCCACCTCCAAACACCACAGAGAAAGCATGTGAGAATTTAAAAATTTTGAATTTTAAATTTGGTTATCCTGATAATGAATTAGAATATTGCAGGAAGCTTTTTATATTCAAAAGCATTGTGCAGAAAAATATAAAAGCATGGAAAATGAAGAACTTTAGCATTTCTTGCCCTATATAAGAGCTTATAGCTTACTTTAAATAAATTTGGTGCTTTTCACTTGTTTGTATAACCTGAATCTAGGTCTTGATTCTCAGACTTTTGTCCACAGTGAGGAAACCAATGAAGTTTTGAATGGAAAAAAAAATAACCTTAGGAAAACAGTATGGCCATTCCACCTCCAGTGGCATTAAGCCTGGGAGAAAAAGTCTTAATAAAGGTGCTGAAGCAGCTCCACTGATCTTGTAGGATTCATGGTGTTTTAGAAGGGTGGAGGTTTGGCATGAAACTTGTTAAACGGGCAGGGACCAAGAGGCTACAAGTTTTCTGCACAGAGTCAGAGTAAGATCTCCCTGGATCTTGTGGTCTTGCTTGCCTCCTGTCCCTCTCAATCTCCTGTACCATGAGCTCCTGTACCACAGTCTCCCCTGCCCTTCTTCATGAGACTTCTTGTAACATTTCTCAGTGAGAGAGGAGAGAAAAAAACCAGTAAGATGTACAAAAGGACTCCTTTGAAATGAGCTTTCTTTTCTCCCTCTCTAAAACAAAAACAAAAACAAACCGAAAAACTCTTCAAAGAAAACAGTACCATTTCTCTTATTTTTCCTTGTCTGAAATCTGCTTTCTCCCAAACATTCTACCCCTTTGTGTTTCCATTGATAGAAGGTATTTCTATTCTCTCTCTCCAGCTCTATCCCTGTCTGCCTGTCTTGCTCTTCCTTTTGCTGTCTCTTGCTTCTAGCTCTCCCCTGGTCCTGCTGAGAGAACATAATACTGCCTTATTTGTGACTGTGCAGTTATTTCCATGGCAACCAACCCATGGCTCAGGTATGAGCCCATGCCTTTGCGATAGGACTGTGCAAGAGAAAAGGCCTTTATTAAAACTGAGTGCCAGCAGGCTGCCTCCTGCAGCCCTTGCTCAGAGAGAAACTTCTTCAGGAGAGTCAAAAAAGCGACACAGGAGTCAAAAGCAAGGTTTACTTTTTATAATTTCTCCAGCGTAAATGAAACACCTCCAGCTTGCTGCACACACGTGCACATGCAGGTACGCGCATGCGCACGTCACTTCTATTTCTGTATCTATAGCTTTTCCTTTTGAAAGGTGTCAGCTTTAATGCCGTGGCTCGGGACAAAAGCTTATGTTTAAAATGAGAGACGGTGTTCTCAGCTGTTAAAACTCCTGTGTACAGGATGAAGTAGGGGACAGAGAGAGGACAATGGCAAGGATGGGAATGGGTAACAACTCTGAGGGTGGGGATAGGAAGAAATATTAGATCTCTAACTCAAAGATGAATAAGAGATTGGGGTGTGTGTGATGGTTTCAACTGGGGAGTTTTAAAAACAAACTCGTAACATTTTCATTATTGTGTTACGTGACTTTTACACAAATAAAATGTTATAAAATGTCAAGGGAGAATGGCATCTCTCCTCAGTTGTTTCTCTTTTCCTTTTTTTTAACCTAAATTTTTTCTTGTGCTTTCTCTGCTTTTTGTTCTCCTTCACTGTTGTCCATGTCAAGAGAATGCCATTCTGGGGAGATTCTAGAAAAATCTCAGTCAAGTTCCTGAGACCGTCTTTCTTCTTCACCCTTCTTTTCTGTCAGAGCATTTGAATGCAGAGAAAGAGTAGACAAGGGAAAGAATCTCTTTCATCCCTCCTTATATATGTCTTTATGCTATTGAAACTTGAGCCAAGGGAGTATTCCAGGTTTCTACTGCAACCAGGATGAATCAATCTTTATTAAGCAGATGTGTAGAGGACCAGCTCATCTCCGTAACATCTCCATGGCCATCCACTCCCCATTTCTTTTATTGACCTGCCTGTCTAAATGGGTACTTCTAAACTCCGTGGGAGTTTTCCAATTAGATAAAAGGCAATTCATGTTGCCTGCTGCCTCCACTGCACTAACAGCCTTAAACCAAGAGAACATATTCAAGACTTTAGCAAAACAACCTGCTTTAATCAAGGCGACCCCCTTCTGAGTAGTCTCATCTGCAGGACATTTCTCTTAATATGCAAAGGTTTTATTGGAGGATGAGAAAAATGGGCTGCTTCTGTAGGAGGAGGGTTTGAAGGTATGTTGTGTGGATAATGGAGAAGATGTATTGGTCTACTCTCTGGTCTGGTATTTTAGAAATGGCAACTTGGCAAGCATTTGTGGGGTCAAACAATGACTCTGGGATTTTCAAGTCTCAGGTTTCTGCTATGAGTTCTTGCTTATGACTCCCAAAGCCTGTTGGGGAATCTTGCCCCTGGATGAGTCACTGATCATGTAGTGCAGTGTTTGAAGGGCTCCATCAGGAGGACCCAAGAGAAAATGGTGGATTGTGCCACAGAGCTAAGCCCTCTATCCCAGGACTGGCACCATGGTCCAATAGCAAATATAAATGGCCCAAATCTTGGACACCAGGAGGGGCCTCCTGTGACCCACTGTAGCTGGTCCATCTTTTCTGCCTGAAGTTCAAGGTCCCTTTGGCAAGGTAGCCTTAGTTTTCCTTCTTCATAATCGTCTCTTTTCTTGCCTGGTTCATCTTCCACATAGTTATGCTGCCACATTTCTGAACTTTGTCCCACTTCACCTGAGAAAAGGAAGCCTTTATCATTTACCATCTCCCTTTCTCTTTCAGATCCCTTTCACCATGTTAATGTTGTCTTGCTTATTACTTAGTCACTGTTAGAGTTACTGTCCTTTATGGACTATTCGCCATGTGCCGGTCACTATGCTGAGTAGTTTATGTATAATTAACAAAATCAAACCTCACAAGTAGATTTATTATTTCCCCTCTTGACAGATGAGGAAACTGAAGCTAACCATCTTGCTAAAGGGTACATAAACATTTTTATCCACATCTGTGTGATTCCAAAAGCTTTGGCACTTACCATACATAGTCAAGGATAAATAATTATCCTAACAGTAATGAGCTTAAATTGTTTGCTTTTGGAAGCACAGGACACATCCACATTTGTACAACACAACATAAGATTTAGCAACAATAGTTTTTGATTGAGTCCTTTCCAGGTAGAACAACTGGGAACTACTATGGAAATAGATCTTTATGACAGGACCTGGAGACCCTTTTTGGTGGGGACCTTGGAAAGTCTAGCTGACATATGATTGGAGTACCATCTAAGGGGGAACTGTTAGATCTTTGGGTTTTCAAGTAATTTCCTTTTCTCTAGGAACTTGGGCCAAGTTGCTCTGAGATGGGATCAGAGGAAATACCTCAAAAGTAAACACTGTCAATCTGAAACCCATTTTTTAGGAAAGGGCACCAGATCCTCAGTTCATTTCTTCTCTCCCTTCAAAAATCTGGTAATCTGAGTAACTCTTTTGAAGATAACTTACAAAATAGCAACCTTTGGTATGTTCCTACCACCTTGTTTTGAAAGCCTATATTGTTGTTGTTTTGGGCTTTCTGTTATTATTATTTGTCTTTTTTTTTCTTGTGTTTTGTTTTGTTAGTCTGTTTAACAGAGAAAGGATAGATGTACATGTATAGGCTTATACATGCCTAGAACTACTCCTAAAGAGTTTACAAGAACTGATTCTATTAAAGGTGATGGTATGCAATTCAAAAATGGGCATCTGAAATGAAAACACACTTCTCAGCTGAAGAAATATGAGTGGCAAATAAATGCATGAAAAAATGTTCAGCATCATTGGTCATTAGAGAAATACAAATTAAAACAACTCTGAGATTTCATCTCACTCCAGAAAGAATGGCCAGGATCAAGAAGACTACCAATAGCAAATGCTGGAGAGGCTGTGGAGAAAAAGGAACCCTTCTCCACTGTTGGGGGGAGTGTAGACTGGTGCAGCCACTGTGGAAATCAGTCTGGAGATTCCTCAAATAGCTAGGATTAGAAGTCCCATTTGACCCAGCTATTCCGCTTCTGGGCATATTCCCAGAAGAAGTGAAATCATCATACCTCAGTGATATATGTACACCCATGTTTATAGCAGCATAATTTGTAATAGCCAAATCTTGGAAACAACTCAAATGCTCATCAATTGAGGAATGGATAAAAAGATGTGGCACTTTTATACAATGGAGTACTATTCAGCTATAAAGAAGGATCACATTGAGGCTTTTGTAGGTAAATGGATGTGACTTGAGACCATACTCATAAGTGAAGTAAATCAAACTCACATGTGTAAACACCACATCATCTCCCTAGTGTAAGAAACTGAAAGACTCAATAAGATACAAAATCCCCAATAAATATGGGGAAAAGGTTCTGAAGTCCAATAATGCTTTTATTCTTTGATTTCATTGGTTTAAGTCTGTTTTCTACTATTTGATTGCAATATGTGAGAAGATATGAACAGATATTTTGAAGAAAACAAAGGACATTAAGGTAGTCATTGTTGATTTCTTGTTGTCTGATTTGAAGACCTGTGATGCTTTCACTCTTTTGTTTTGAATTCCTATATTGCTTGCATTGTTCTTTTCTGATCTACTTTGTTCTGTTCTACTCTGTTTTGTTTTGTTTTATTTTCTTTAAAATAAAAAAACAAAAATTTCCCTTCCCTTTATATTTCTCCCAGAAGCAGGAGACAACTTTGTTCTTTGTTTTTTCATCAGTCTATTCAAGAGCATCAGGGTTCATCTACTAATCTCAAAATTGCAATGCTGTTCTTTCAAGCAGGCAGTTTTGTTCCATGAAAATATGATGTTTGGCTTCTAATGCTAGTAAGTCAAACCCATCAAATCTGCTGTGATTATGAGGAGTTTTTTATTTTTTTAAATAATCTTTCTTTACATTTATGATCTCAGGTAATTTAACAGAACCTAGAAGGTAAGAAAAATAGCCAGGCCCTGTGGGATTGCAGTCTTAGACTCTGGGCTGGATTTTTGAATGGAGATATCTAAACCCCTATCCGTGTCAGTGCTTTGAGAATCTAGAGCAAAGCTGAAGGCTAGGTAAGGAATGTGGTAGGAAGTCACTGATAGTAAGAAGATGACTTTGCTTTTCAACTTCACACCCTTACCTCCTTGCTGTGCCCTTGAATGATCCAGGCCTATCCGAACAAGTAGGGAGTCTCCATTATATCTCTCCTTCCCTTCTCTTCCTCATCTTCCACTCACAGTAAAATCTCTGGGAGAGAGAGAGAGCTTGATTCCCACTTGCCAGCATGGCTATGCTGTGCAAAGCTAGATCCTTAGTGACCCATAGTAATTATACTCTCAGTGTGAGGAGAGCCAGAGTGGAAAGGAATGAGACTGTTTTCGAATATTGAGGTCTGGATCTCAACTTCACAACAGTGACATCCTCTTGCTGTCAAGTACTGTCACATCATTGTTTCAGTTGCATAGGGGGAGTCAGAGCCAGAGAATAGTGGAGGTGTGTGTTCAGAAGCTGTAGGCACTTGCTGCTCAGTATCTCTGGGAAGCCACTGCCCAATGCTCTGGAAAGAGGCACTTGACTCTCCCTTACATGAGAAGAAAGACGAGCTAGGGACTAGTGTTGGAATTAAAATCCATTCTTGCTAGAGGACTTCACCTTTGCCCTCAGGAAGAAAAGGAAGTGTTTGAAGATTCAGTAAAGCTTCTGTTCATTATCAAACCCCAGTAGGACTTTATGATAATTTTTACAACTTCTTCATACAAAACTCTGGGTGCTATGAAGGTTAATAACTTGTGTTTATTGAAACTTCCCTTCAAGGAACTCAGACAGCTTTGTGGACATTATCTAATTCAGAAGCACCACAGGACAAGGAAACAGGAAAGAGGAGAGAATGAACAGACAAGATTATTCCAATTTAGGAGAACTGATAATATTAATTGCTCCAACAGGGAGTTTAAGTGAGTTTTAGAAAATTGGAAAACAAGTTTTAAATCAGCCAAGAAGAGATCTCTTCATGTCCCAGTACTGACCATCTCAGATCACCTCTGTGAGCTGAGGGGAGATGGACCATGCTGGCAGTTTTCTCATCTGTAAAGTAGGACTATAAGTACTACATCTTGGTATCATTTTGGTATTTAGTAGAGCAAAAGAGTAATTTGGCATATTGTTAGTGCTTGTTGGATATTACCTCTCAGATCTCTCTTTCCAGGCAACTGCAGAATACTTATCTGGTTGATGGGAGGAGTAAATTGCATGTGTTATACTCTGCAGCATATGAAAAAGAGCATGGAGATGTTTGGGGATGAGGGGACTGTGGTAATTTCTCTTCTTTAGAAACTCTGACATCCAAAGAGTATTGCCTATTTCTGTGAGAAGACTGACCCTCCATACCCAAATCATGAGCACAGTTCCCCTGGGTAGAAAGTGAAGTGGAGGTTTGGGGTAATTTTTTTACTTAATTGGAAGTGATTTGTTTTTTTCTTTAAGAGATTGAGTCATTTATGAATGTTTACATTTTTTAGCTCATTGACAGCAATCTTCCATTATTCATTTTCTGGAAAAGAAAGCTTCATTGAGGAAGCACTTGGTCTTTGGTTTGAAGCATTTGGGAATGGCAGAAAATTTCTAATTCTAAAGTAGGACATGGTTTAAGAGATTTTTCATTCAAAACTCACAAGTAAGAAGGAATGGTAACAGTAATCTTCTCTAGCACCTGTAACCCTTTGTGATCTTCATTGATTATGGGGAATAGGAAAGGAAGGACGCATGCAATTTTACTGGTGTCCACATGACTGACCAGATTGTGGAAACAGGGCATGGGCTACTCCTACTTACAGTGCTCCATTGTACAATCTGAATAAGACTTGAGTATGAAAGAGAAGGACCCTGCTCTTGCAGGTTTCTCTATGAGTTCCTCACTAACTTATTTCCTTTCCATCTATGGAAATAAAATGGATTACTGTGGGAGAGTAAAGCTTTTGATTGAAGTCAGAGATCTGAAGTTCCTCTTTTTCACTCTTGATCGAACTCAGTTGTCTTTGGTACACTATGGCACTGGTATGACAGGATTCACCATCTTTTAGCTTGTATCTTCAGACAAATAAATCTTGACCTTCCATGGTTTGCATTTGCCAGCTAGTGAAAAGATAGTCATACCATGCCAAGTCAAAAGAGATAGCAGAGTGCCACTAAGTGGTTCTGGTGATAAAGAAATGGTTACTAGGATGTGGATGTCACACTGCTTAATTTGGGGGCCCAACTTTTTGCCCCCAAACAGTATAGAATAGCTTTCTCAGTTGAATGTAAACTGTCTCCAGCACCAAGGACTTCTTTCTGATACTACATTGCAAACACAAAACATGATCAAAGTTTTGTTTTACTGATAAGTAGAGGCTTCTTTTTTTTCTATAGACTAGAATTGATTCACAGAGTTTAAAAGAGGAAGAAAATATATTCATGGAAATGTTTTCTGTATTGTCTAGCCTTATTTTGAAGTCACACAGATTACCCTATCATCTCTTGAGACAATTTTTCCTGGATATTACCTGGAGAATGATGAAAGCTTTCTTTCCTGATTCTGAGCTTAGGCTTCAGAACCAGGATAAAAGCTATCCTGAGACACTTACCTCTGAATGTCTTGGCTCTAGTAGTTCTAAATTTCAGCTATAAATGTTTCAGAAGCATGCTTTTTTTCCTGCACTGGATCCTGTGTACTCAGTGATTTAATGACCTGTCCCATGACCTAGTATTGCTACTGCTGTTGAATGTATAATTCTCCATTTGCAGATGGGTTTTTGTTTTTATTTTTCTCTTAGGCTTTAATTGGGGAATGTTTCACAGACTATCATAAAGAACAGGTGTTCAGGACTCATGCTGCAACTAGGAAGGAGGTCCAGGATATCATCCAACAAAGAGACATCCTCCAGGGCTGGGAGTTGAGAGGAAGCTGAGTGAAATACAGAACTTGGCTCCTAATCAGTGGCACAAAGTTGAGCCATATTTAGTAAAGTGAACTGTAGGACTTGTACAATGGAAAAAAGAAAACTGCATGTAGTTCAAGATCAGTTCTGAGAGAACAAGGGCAAAACTTCTGGCAAATGGGTATGGGCAGGATAGGTGGTCAGGTCTTGGATCTATAGCCTAATTTGGCCTTGGAGAATTAAAGCAAGTCCAAATTTGTCTGCCAATGTGGAGATATGTTTGCTTTCCTACTAAGTTATACTCTCTCTGGTTGAGGGACCACTTACTTGTCCTGAGAAAGAAAGATTGCAAAGGTCAGAGAGATGTAAAGATTCCTTTTTTCCCACTAGTTTGAATTTCCCCAAGGATTTGAACTTTTTTAATGAAAAGTTAATGGTATTCATTCATTCATTCATTCATTCATTCATTCATTCATTCATTCACATATTTATCCAATACTTTTGTAAAGCCATGTGCTAGGTAGAACACAGACTAGAAGGATGAACAAAGTCCTGTCCCAAGGATTTGGTGTCTAGTGGGGAGGGAATCGCTAGGGTTATTTGCACATGTGAAGGGAATAACAACTCAGATTCTGTGTGTGTGTTTGTGTGTTTCCAGGGAAGGTTTCCATGTGGAGGTAATGAGTCTTGAAGGGCAAACTGCAGATGGAGTGTGGAAGGCTGGGGATTTGGATGGAAAGCAGAGTCTAAGCAACAATATGAAGTCCTTGGGCATGGGGGAAGTTGAGCACATTGAGCAAACCACTGTGACTTCCAAGATATTCTATTCCTTTCT
>RJWT010025655.1:0-16075 GCA_004365215.1 Cuniculus paca | reverse complement strand
ATATGTGCCACCTTTGGATGGGTAAATTCACGTATAGATGAATATTTAGGTTGTTTCCATTTTGTGAGTATTGTGAATAGTGCTTCAGTGAATACGGGTATGCAGATGTCTTTCTGACCATGATTTCATTTCCTTTGAATATATATATGCGGTAGTGGGATTGTGGGATCACGTGGTAGTTCTATTTTTAATTTTGGGGGAAATCTCTATACTGTTTTGCATAACGGCTGCACTAATTTACATTCCTGCCAACAGCATATGAAGTTCCCTTTTCTCCACATCCTCAATAGCGCTCGTTATCTTTTGTATTTTTGCTAATAGCTATTCTAACTGAAGTGAGGTAATAGCTCATTGTGGTTCTGATTTGCACTTCTGTAATGACTGGTGACACTGGGCATTTTTTTCATGTGCCTATCTGTTATTTGTGTGTTTTCTTTTGAGAAATGTCTATTTAGGTCTATTCCCCATTTTCAATTGGGTTATTGGGGTTTGTTGTTTTTGTTTGTTTGTTTGTTTTGAGGCACTGGGGATTGAACTCACAACCTTGTGCTTGCAAGGCAGGCGCCTTAGGCCACTGAGCTAGATCCCCGGCCCCTGTCTTTTTGAGACGGGCTCTCGCTATGCCGTTCAGGCTGGCCTTGAGCTCACTTTGTAGCCCAGGCTGGTCTTGAACTCGAAATGATCCTCCTGTCTCAGCCTCCCAAGTGCTGGGATTACAGGCGCGAGCCACCATGCCCAGCTTATTTGGGTTTTTTATTGAGTTTTAGATATATTCTAGACATCAGTCCCTTGTTAGTTATAGAGTTTGCAAATATTTTCTCCCGTTGTCTCTTCCTTCACTGTGCACATTTCTTTTGATAGAATCCCTCTTGTCTATTTTTCCTTTTGTTTCTGTGCTTTCAGAGTCATATTCTAGTAATGCTTGCCCATTTCAAAGTCCTAAAGTGTTTCCTCTATGTTTTCTTCTAGTAGTTTCATAGTTTCAGGTCTTACATTTATGTCTTTACTGCATTTTGAGTTGAATTTTGTAACTGGTGAGAAATAGGGGTCTCGCTTCATTCTTCTGTGGGTGGATATCCAATTTTCCCTGCACCATTTATTAAAGACCCTCCTTTCCAATCAGTGTTCTTAGCACCTTTGTCAAAGATCAGCTGGCTACAGATACATGGATTTACTTCTAGATTCTCTGTTCTGTCCATTGTCTGCATATCTGTTTTTATGCCAATACCATGCTATTTTTATTACTATGGCTTTGAAATATTTTTGAAGTCATTAGCATACTGTTTCCCACTTTGTGCTTTTTGCTCATGATTGCTTTGACTATTCAGGAATTTCTGTGTCCCACATTAATTTCGGGATTGGTTTTTCTAATTCTGTGAAGAACATAATTGGTATTTTGATAGGGATTTCATTTAATCCATAGATCTCTTGGGTAGTATGGAGATTTTAACAAAACTGATTCTTCCATGAACATGAGATATCTTTTCAAATACACATATTAACATTCTGCCCCTAGTCCCCAAAAGACATATGACCATCCCTTTATGCAAAATGATTTTAGTCCATCTCTAAGAGTTTCCAAAGTCCTAATAGTTTCAGCATTGCTGAAAAGTCCAAGTGAAAAGTCTCCTCTGACATTTAAGGCAAACTTTTAGCTATGAACCTCTGTGAAAATCAAAAGAAAGATAAATTCGGCTGACACACAAAGGCCCCGGGTAAACATTCTTGTCCCAAAAGGGAGAAATAGGGGCATAGAAAGGAATGGTACTGAAGCAAAAGAGAAATCCAGCAGGGTAAACATTGAATCCTGTAGTTCTGAGTCCAGCACTGGGGCAATCTCTGGTGAGTTGTGAGCTTCATGCTGCATGGCAGCTCCTCCTCTATAGCACTGCCAGTGGTTGCAACCTTCACGGCCTCTCTCTTGGGCTGGCTGCGCTCACTACGTGCAGTTTTTCTTAGATGATCCATGTTCCTGGCTTCTCCAACTTTGATTGCGCTTTCAGCTTCCCACCCTCAATTTCATACACTGTCCTCATACAGGCTCATTGCCTGGCCTCCTGGGCCTTCTTCTGAAATCTGGGTAGAATCTCCCACGATCCCACAACTCTTGCATTCTGCATGTACCTAAAACCAGTGCAGGAATGATGACAAAGTCGCCCCCAGCTGGAGCAGTACCCAAGTCGCTTGGCATCTTGCTAGTGGTTGCAGAGGCCTCCAAGTGTCTGGAGCATGGTAAACTGAAACTTGGTTGATTCCCATTCCCTAGGATCCAGCCTTTCTGGAGCATGTTGCCCTGGGGCTCTCTTCTCAAAGCAAAGTCTTGCTTTCCCAAGCTTGAGTCTGCAAATGGCGGGGTCATTTTTTCAAGTCATCCTTTGCTTCTTTTTAATGTTAATTTTTTAGTAACCAAGCTCTCTTCTGCTCTACCTTTAAAGGCCCCAACTGATGGAAACCACTACAAAGCAGTTCTGGGCAGGTTTAAAATTAATCAATTGGCTTCCTATATTTGCTTATGAGTCTGTCCCAGGCATAGGCGACTTGCTCAAAGAGAGGTGACTGGAATGCAGTAAGTGTTACTCTCCATGACAATGGTCACAGTAGAGGCCAGTATGGGTTCATGACACTGTGACACCTCAGAGGGCAAGATAAAGCCACAGCTGGCAGCACCTGGCTTTCACTCCAATTCTTAAGGTAAAGACTGAAGCTGCAGCCATTTGACTCCTGCTATAAATGTCAAACTTAGAGATAAGACAGTTCTCATAATTGGCAAAATATACTGCTTGGAGAAGTCTTTGATCTGAACTTTCCAAGGTCCTGTTCAGTTTTCCACCTTTACCTCAGCTATCCCTTTCCTTTGAAAAACCCAATAAATATGGTTGATCCAGAAGTCTTGGGGTCCTAGCTCCCAGAGAGTTTGGACCTTCCCAGACTCCCCAAAAATCATACTACTTGTTTCTTTTATTTAAGCCTTTGCTGTAGCTCATTTTAGGAGGTTGGGGGCCTGATCAATCCCTGATACCCAAGTTTACTGGAGTTTTCTTTTGTGCCAAACTCAAAACTTCTAAAATAATTCAGCTCTGCTACTTGCTTTTGATTCTCAACCTAGATCTGGATAAAAGTCCCCAACAGTATCCAACCCAGTGCCTGAATGTCTGGATGCCTTAAAATTTCCACTGCTGAGTTAGTCTGCTCCCTTAACCTCAGTCTCTCCCAAAATCTCAAGACATAAGCGAAATGTAGAAAATTTTTCTGCCAAAGCATAATACATATAGCCTGAGTTCAATTTCCAGTGAAGTCCTTTTCGTTCCCAATTAAAACCTCCTGAGTCTGGTGTTTACCAGCTGTATTTCTGTCAACACTGTGGTCTTCTGAGCTCTGACCAGAATCTCACATCGAGCTCATCTTACAGCATTCCAGGGCTGCTTCTCCAGCTAGCATCTCCTAATCTTATCAAACTCCCCCTGCAAGTCAGTTCCACAGGCTTCTGGACCACATGGTCAGGTAGCATCACAGCAACGCTCCCATTGCTGGTATTAAAATCTGTCTTCGTTATTTTCTCGTTACTGGGACATAATACCTGATACCCACAACTCTAATGAGGAAAGGTCTATTTCAGCTCAGTTTATAGAGCTTTCAGTCCATAGTTGTCTGGCTCCAAGCCAGGACAGCATGGCAAAGAAGAAACAGCTCATGGCATAATGGTGGAAAGTGGAGAGAGATCAAGGATGGAGGAGAGAGGAAAATAGACTCTTCCAGGTCACACTGAGTAACCTGCCTTCTCTAACCAGCCTTCACTCCCCGACATCACATTTAGCTATAAACTTATCAGTCAACTAACCCACTGATGAGTATCACACTCCCGTGAGCCAGTCACCTCCCCAAAGCCCACCCGGGAGCACATGAAACTTTAGGCAGACCTTCCAATGTATGAACCATAACAGCTTCCTAATGTTGAATATTGCTGGAATTTTTGCAGTAAATTGCATTTCGCAAAAACAAGTGAATCGGATAAAAGCTAAATTCCTGAAATGCCCTTCAAGACCTCACTCTGCCTCTCTCCCAACCTCTACTCCCACATCATTACTTATTGTATTTGTGTACTAGGACTGCCCTAAGAAAGTACCACAAACTGAGTGGTTTAAACGGTGCAAATTTACTGCTTCACAGTTCTGGAGGTGAAAAGTCCAAGATCAAGGAGTCAAGAAGACTGGTTTTTTTTGTGTGTTTTTTTTGCGGCACCAGGGATTGAACTCACGACCTTGCGCTTGCCAGGCAGGCGCTTAGGCCACTGAGCTAGATCCCTGGCCCATGTTTTTGAGACAGGGTCTCACTATGCCGTTCAGGCTGGCCTTGAGCTCACTTTGTAGCCCAGGCTGGTCTCGAACTCACAACGATCCGCCTGTCTCAGCCTCCCGAGTGCTGGGATTACAGGTGTGAGCCACCACACCCGGCAAGAAGACTGTTCTTTTCGAGAAACGTGTGGAACAGTCTAACCTACCCCATGCACCTCCCCAGCTCCTGGAGACCTGGCAATTGTGGAAACTCCGTGATCTACAGCAGCAACACCCAATCTCCGCACCGATCTTCACATTACGTTCTCCCCGTGTGTACGTCTGAGTTAAAATTTCCACTTTCTATAAGGACACCAGTCCGATTGACCTAAGGCCCCCCTCAATGACTCATTTTAATTGCAACAAACAATTCCAGATAAGGTCACATTCTAATGTCCTGGAAGTTAGGACTTCAACATACAACTTTGGGATCAGGGGACACAGTTCAAACCAGAACACTCTCTAACAGTACCTTCCCACTTGGCCTCTCAGGCCCTGCTCCTGCCTTGGGGTGTTGAGTCATCACTTCTCTCTTCTGGAAAGCACTTCCTCCAGAACCCTACAAGCAACTTGCCCACCTCCCCAGATGCTCGCTGCCTGCTCCTTCCCCCTCCCCCAGGCCACCCGTCCTCTTGTTTGTTCTCTTGCCTCCCCCAGCCTTCCTGGTGCCCCCTTACCCTGCTCTCCTTTCGGGGCTCTTTGCCCACTTCACTTAGCATTTCCTAACCTCCTAAGTGCTTTAATCGTTTATGATATAATCCATTATTTATTGTCTCCTTCTCTCTCCTCTTGAGACTACAATCATCAGGAAGACCAGGATCCTTATCTATTTGACCACTGTGTTCCAAGTAGTACTTAGGAGAAGAGCTCTGCAAGTAGAGCTGCAATATAATTTGCTGCAGAGAAACTCAAAAGAAAGAAACATGGCTGGGATTACATGTTCCTTACCACTCTGGAAGGCTGAGGCAAGACAACTGCAAGTTTGAGCCCCACCTGGGCAATTTAGAAAAACCCTGTCTCAAAAGAAAACAGAGATGGTGGGAGGGTTAGCTCAGTGTGAAGATCCTGGGTTGAATCTACAACAGCAACAAAAGATGGATTTATTTCTAGAGCCTGCAAGACCCACCAGTGACTAATCCTATATCTCTGTCACCTCCAACCCCTGGAAAATAACAGGAGGGAAGTTCAGCCCTCAAGACTGTGGGACATGACTTAGCAAAGCAGAGTTGTTCATGCAAAACCTGAGGTCAATCAAGGCAAAAAGAATCTAGTCCTGAAGACCCAGGGCTGTGGTTTCAAGACCAGTCCAGGAGAGGGTAGCGTTGTCTTCCAAGCAAATTAAATAACTGCTAAGGTCAGGTGAAACAATGTCAGGGAGAATCCTTGTACCTCACAGTAGCGCCCCTGAGTGAACTGGGCTAGCAGCCCACATCTAAAATCTTAACACCAACACAGATGCCTTCTCCCCTCTCAGAGAAGGGTTTCGACATTGCCAGAGTGAGAGCAATCATCAACCAACAGTCACCACATTCCTGAAGTCCTCACAGGACTCAAGCATTTCCCAGTCCTGTCTCTGGGTCCAACCACCTTTTCCTGCCCACAGACCTTCGTCCCAGTCCTCAACCTCTTCAAGTTACCCCACATTTTCAAATACAGAAATTTGGACCCACTCGAAGAAAGCAAGTTCCAGAGAAGTGAAAATGTCTTAGTTTCTTGGTCCCTGGTTCAGGCTACCATACAGCATATCATAGACTGTGTGTGGAGTCAGAGGAAGACTTAAAAACAGAAAATGATTTCTCACAGTTCTGGAGCTCAGAGCGCTAAGACCAGCAGCAGCCGGATTCCTGCACAGGCTCCTTCCTGGCCCGCAGACTGCTGTCTTCTTGATGTGTCCTCATGTGAAGGACTGGGGAGCTCTGGTTTCGTCCCCTTCTTATAAGGACACTGATCCCATCTCACGGGGCCCCACCCTCATGAGCTCATCTATGCCTAATCACCTCTCAAAGGCGTTACCTACAAACCAGATGTGGTAGCTCATACCTATAATCTCAGCACTCAGGCAAGGCAAAAATGCAAATTTGAGGCCAGCCTGAGCTACATAGAGAGACTCTGTCCCAAGAGACAAAAACAAAACAAAAAGTCCCACCTCCAGGCACCATCACATGCGCATTTGGAATATTTAGGGCTTCAACATATGAATTAATTTGTGCAGGATGCAGACATTCAGTCCATAATAAGAACCTTGTCACCCTTGGACTTGAACAATTTCCTTCTCTGGCAGTGCTCTCTTAGGTATTCCTAAGTCAAGCTTCCAGCAAATTCTAAGGAACTTCTCTCTTTGATGCAGGCTTATTTATTTTCTCTTACATCCAACCCACCGTTACTGAGCTGTACCTTACATGGCCCAACCAGCATAGTCAGGATGCTGCCTCAGCCCCAGCTGTCCAAGTGGTGTCTGTGGTTGCAAAAAAATACAGCACACGAATGGTCCTGAGGGCGGGGGCTGGAGAGAGGAATTGGGCAGGTGGAGACAGGTGGGAAGAAGACTTGTCATTAATAGCTTTTAATATTTTTTGCAGCATGGGAAATAGGCCCCATGCACATCCTAAATGTAAAAAAATAAAAGCTTTTTAAAATCTTTTATTATTACGTGTTTGCCGTACATAATGATTACATTCATCCCAAGGGATTGCTACATTTACATAACGCATCCCAATTCTTTTCATGTCCCCTGCCCCCTCTTCTTTTCCACCTGCAGTTTTTCCCCATTCTTCTTCCCTCCTTCTCCATCTCTTTTTTTCTATTATCTATCTTTGCTCTTTTTTTTTTTCCTTCTCTTATAAGAGAAACCATGCAATTTTTCAGCACTTGTGTCTGATTTATTTCACTTAACATTATGGTCTCAAAGTATATCCATTTTTCTAGAAATGACTCAAGTTTATCCTTCTTTATGGCAAAGTAGCACTCCATTGTGTATAATTACATTTTCTTTATCCATTCAACTGTGTTGGACCTACAGGCCACTTCAAGAAGTAGCTATAAAGACGGGCATGTGTTTACCACTGTAATCTGACATCTTTAACTCCAGAAGATACCTAAAAGGGAAATAGCTATGTCAAATGGAATTTCTTATTTTAGCTTTTTGAGACATCTCCATACTGATTTCCGCAATGGTTGTGCTAGTTTACATTCCTTCCAACAATGTACAATGGTTCCTTTTCCCCCACAGCCTCGCCAACCTTTGTTATTGTTTGACTTCTTGATGACAGACATTCTTTCTGAAATAAGAAGGAATCTACAGTGCTGTTTTAATTGTATTTCACTAATGACCAGAGAAATCAAACATCTTTTCATGTATTTATTTGCCATTTGTATCTCTTCTGAGACATGTCCACTTCAGTTCCCCATTTTTTGATTGGGTCTTTCACTTTGAGGGTCTAATTTTTGGTGTTCTTAATATAGTCTAGATAGAGCCGGGCATGGTGGCTCATGCCTGTAATCCCAGCACTCGGGAGGCTGAGACAGGCAGATCGTTGTGAGTTCGAGACCAGCCTGGGCTACAAAGTGAGCTCAAGGACAGCCTGAACGGCATAGTGAGACCCTGTCTCAAAAACACCAGGGCTGGGGATCTAGCTCAGCAGCCTAAGTGCCTGCCTGGCAAGCACAAGGTCGTGAGTTCAATCCCCGGTGCCACAAAAAAATATATATATATAAAATATATATATATATATATTGTCTACATAGTAGTCCTTTCAGGAATAGCTGGCAAAACTGTGTTCCCATTCTGTAGGTTGTCTCTTCACCCAACTGGTTGTTTCCTTTGCTGTGCAGAAGCTATTTATTTTGATATAATCCCACTTCTTGATTCTTGGTGCTATCTCTGGTGTAATTGGAATCCTATTCAGAAAGTCCTTGCCTATATGCAGGTCTTCAAGAATTTTACGTATTTTATCTGGTAGCAGATTAAGTGGTTTTGTTTTAGTATTTAGATCTTTGGTTTTTTTGTTTCTGTGTTTTGTTTTGTTTTTGTTTTTGAGAAAGGGTCTCACTATATAGTTCAGGCCAGTCTTGAGCTTACTATGCAGTCCAGTCTGGCCTTGAATTTGCCACGATCCTCCTGCCTCAGCCTCTCAAGTGCTGGGATTACAGGCAAGTGCCACCAAGCCGAGGTGTTTGGTCTGTTTTGATTTTAATTTAGTACACAGTGAGAGACGGGGGTCTGGATTCAGTTTGCTGTGTATGGACAGTCAGTTTTCCCAGCAACATTTATTAAAGAGGCTATCTTTTCTCCAATGTATGTTTTTGAACCCTTTGTCAAAGATCAGATAGATGAATGTGCTTGGAGTTGTTATTCCATCCTCTGTTTTATTCTACTGATCCTTGTTTCTATTTTTTTTTACTAGTATCATGCTGGTTTTATCACTGTAGCTTTGTATTATAACTTGAAGTCTGAGATTATGATATCCCTTGCCCTGCCTTTATTGTCCAGAATTGGTTTTGCTATTCTAGGTCTCTTCTAGTTCCATATCAATTTTAGGATTGTTATCTCTCATTCTGTGAGGAATGCCACTGGTATTTTTATTGGAATTGCATTATATTTATCAGTTTTAGAAGTATGGCCTTTTTCACTACACTGGTTCTACTCATACAGAAACAAGATTATCTTTCCATTCTGTCTCTGTCTCTGCCTTTTTATTTATTTTGGGGGGGGCAGCGTCTCACTATGGAGTACAGGCTTGCCTTAAACTCACTTATCTAGCACAGGTTGGCCTCAAACTCACAGCAATCCTCCTGCCTCAGCCTCCCAAGTACTAGGATTACAGGCATGCACCACCACAACTATCTTTCCATTTTCTGATGTCCTCTTCAATCTCCTTTTCCAGTGTACTGTGGTTTTCATTGTAGAGGTCTTTCACTTGCTTGGTTAGGCTAATTTCTAAGCATTTAACTTTTTATGGTATTGTGAAAAATATTGTTTCCCCAATTTCTTTCTCAGTGAGTTTATTATTGATGTATAGGAATGCTGTTGATTTTTAGGTGCTGACTTTGTATCCTGCTAGGCTGACTGAATTTGATTGTTAATTCTAGGAATCTTTTGGTGGAATTTTTTGGGTCATCTTTATAGAGGATCATGTCATCTATGAATAATAACAGTTTGACTTCCTCCTGTCCCATACATATCCCTTTTATTTCTTTCTCTTTCCTGATGGCTCTGGCTAACATTTCAAGAACTATATTGAATGGTAATGGTAATAGCAGACAACCTCGCCTTGTTCCTGATTTCAGAGGGAAAGCTTTGAGTTTTCCCCCACTTAATATGATGCTGGCAGGGCCAGGGATATAACTCAGTGGCAGAGTGCCTGCCTGGCAAGTGCAAGGCTGTGAGTTTGATCCCCAGTACCAAAAAACAAAAACAAAACAAAACAAATTACTTTTATCAGACTGAGATAAAGTTCTTCCACACCTTCTTCAAAGGTTTGTTTGTTCGTTGAGACAGGGTCTCACTATGTAACCCAGGCTGGACTTGAACTCACAGTGATCCTTCTGCTTCAGCCTTCTGAGTGCTGGGATCATAGGCATGTGCCCTGGTAGGGTTTTTGGTTTATTTTTAATGATAGCAAAGGTTTATTAAGGGTAGGAAATAAGCGGGCTCTGCAGAGCGAGTCTGAGTCAAGGAAAACTGGAAAAGAAGCACATCTCAGCACAAGGGTGGGCCACCATGTGAGAGAGAACGCCGTGCCCTCTTGCGGGTTCTATCATGAGTGGACGTTGGTTCAGAGGCTTTTTCTGTGTCAATTGAGGTGATCAGTCTATTAAGAAAGTATTATTAAGCTTGTAATCCCAGCACCTCAGGGAGTCTGAGGCATGAGGGTCACACGTTCAAATCCAAACTTGGCAGTTTTTAGTGACTTAGCAAGTTCTTATCTCGAAGTTAAAAAAATGTAAAAAGGGCTAAGGATAGAGCCCAGTGAAAAGGCCCTGAGTTACATTTCCAGTACCACACACAAAAAAAGTATTTTAAAATACAAAAAGTAATCACTTACCTTTACCTTAACTCATTGGTGAGAAGGAGGTGCAGCTGCAGGAATGTCGCTGGCTGCTGCTCTAACTTCCACTCAGAGAACCAAGGAGGCCAACTCACGGGCGGTCTTTCAGGGCCCTGAGCTTACAGATCTGTCTTTCTCTGTATTTTTTCTGCTCCAGATGCTCCAGATCAATTCTTGGTCCCTGTCTCTTTCTTGTCCCTGTCTAACTGCCTCCACCGTCGGTCCTCCCCCCATAAATCAGGGCATCGTCCTGTAAGAGAAAATTCTGAGATGTCCTAAATCTAATCACAAGGGTTGAGGGCTGGAGGAGGGGAGAGGTAAAGTAAGTTAATCAGTTAACTGCTACTGGCCAAAGCAACCAAAAACAATTTCAGGTTCCTAAATGTATGTTAAAATCTTAACTCCCTGGGCATGGTGGTGCATGCCTGAAATCCCAGCACGCTGGGAAGCTGAAGCAGGAGGATTACAAGTTCAAACTCAACCTGGGCAATTTAAGGATTTAGCAAGGCCTTATCTTGAAGGAGGAGGGAGGAGATATAGTTCAGCATGAAGGTCCGGGTTCAATCTCCCATACAGGAAAAAAAAAAAAAGATCTTGACTCAGAGCCCATGGTGACCCCCAAGATAGGCACAAGACAGCCCCAACTAACCACGAGCAATGATACTTCCTTGATACTTCCTGTACACTGCCCTTCTGTCCCAAAACTATCCTTTTTTTTTTGAGACAGGGTCTTGCTATGTAGTTCAGGCTGGTCTTGAACTCACTAATTAGCCCAAGCTGGCCTCAAATTTATGGCAATCTCCCTGCCTTAGCCTCCTGAGTGCTGGCTTTACAGGTGTGCACCACCACGCCCGGCCCAAAGCTATCCTTCGAAAAGCTGGAAATTGGGCCAGCGGTGGTGGGGAATGCCTGTAATCCCAGCACTCATGAGACTGAGGCAGGAGGATCACCTCAAATTCAAGGTAAGCCTGGGTTACATAGCAAGTCTCTGTCTCAAAATAAAATAAAACAACACACACAAAAAAACATTGGAAATCAATTCTAATAGAAATAAATGAACAGCAGCAATAAAAAGTCTTGTGCAGCCAAGCAAATGTATTTGCAGGCGGGATGAGGTCTTTCCAGCAGGAGACTGGATATATATGTGTATATTAAAGTACTAATCAAAGAGGTATTTTTTTGTTTGTTTGTTTTTCTTTTATGTAGTGCTAAGGCTCAAACCCCAGACCTTTTACTGGCTCAGCACGCACTTTCCCAGTGAGCCCAAAGACCTTACTTTAAGTAAAGGATAATGGGTATGTTCTCAGGCCACTAGACAGGTTCTGAGAGTCAACGCAGAAACAGTAAAGCCAAGCCGGGCATAGAGGCACACTCCCGTAATCCCAGTACTCTGGAGGCTGAGGCAGGAGGATTGCCAGTTTGAGGCCAGCCTGGGCTACATAGTGAGACTCTGTCTCAGAAAACCAGAAAGAAAGAAGAAAAAGAAAAGAAACAGTAAGGCCAGAGAGGACTCAGTAGGAGACAAGGAGAGCCGAGGGTGAAAGCAAAACTTTTAAGACCAAGGAACGTGTGAAATAAGAGGGTTTATTGAAAGCTGAGATGTAACTCAGTAGCAGGTCACTTTCCTAGCATGAGAAAGGGATGCCTAGGTTCTGCTATGGGAGAAGAGATGCAGGGCTCCCGTGCCCTCTCTGGGCGCCAACTTCTGTGAACCTGAGTTGCTTCCAGCCCCGGAGCCCCTGGAGCCCCAGAGCCCCGGAGCCCCTGGAGCCCCGCCCTCGGGGGCGGGAGCGGTCTCTTGCCGCCCGCGCTGCGCAGGCGCGATTGCTGACAGCGGAGTGGGGACGCGCGGGCGCGCACACAGCAGCGCCTGTCTGTGCAGGCACCTGGCCTCTGCAGCATTCCTCCTCCAGGGTGTGCGAACAGGACCCCAGGAATGAGGCGGTCCTGTGACCTCCTACCCGACCAGGGTAGGTCGGAGAGCTCCTTGAAGGCCAGCCCTAGGGGGAGGTTTAGAGTCCCTTTGACGCACTTTGGGAAAGAAAAGTTTCTAGGGCCTGCCTTAGGAAGGGAGTTTTGAGGCACAAACTGTGGGCCAAATCCAAAACATAGGTGTCATAATATCACAGGTCTAATCTAACTACCTTATGAGCTGCTTTGTGTTGTTTTTGTATTTTTTTGAGACAGCTCGGTAGCCCAGGCTGGCCTCGAACTCACAGGGAACCTCCTGCCTCAGCCTCCCGAGTGCTACCTATGAGCTTTGTGATTTTCCACAAATGAATTCTTTTCAGAACCTCGGTTTTCCCATTTGCGGGGTGAAGGAATGCAAGGAAAGCAAATTTGCTGGCATGCTGTGGGTATCAGATAAGTGATGCCAGTTATTTCACGTTTAACTTATTGCCTCTGCATATGTAAAGATAAGGTGAAGGCTGATTTTTACGGTAAGAAAGGTAGAGTTTCACAGAAAGCAACTCTAAAAGGGCTAGGAGGGTAGCTCAGTGGTAGGGTGTGTGTTAATCATGTATGTGGCCATGGATTTAATCCTGAAGGCCACAAAGAAAAAAAAACTGAAGTTTAGACTCACAGAGCAAATGTGGGAACACTACTTTCCTGGAAATCGCCCCATTGGCTTTCATTTAATTTCCTCTTACAAAAGAAAAGCTATCATTAACCATCATGTTTAATGAGCACCTTCTATGATTAATACCACCTGTACCTGTGGGGCTAAGCACAGTCTCGACCATCAGGAACCAATGGGAAAACTGCAATGATAAACATACGTCCAAATTGCAAGAATGGAAAACAAAGCATCCTAGAAGAGGGGGTCTTTGCGTTGGGTCTTGCAGGTTGCATAGGAGTTTGTCAGGTAGAGCTAATGAAAGAGGACTACTGTCCAGCCAGAAAGAAAAGTATATGTAAAAGCATTCATGAATGAAACAGCAATGAGACCGAAGAGCAGAGTTAAAAGTTTGTATTGTTAGAGCCTCTCTTACTTTTGTCATTGCTGAGACAAAATACCCAACACCCAAAGTTAAAGGAGGAAAAATTGATTGCAGCTCACAGCTTGTAGACGTTTCAGGTCATAGTTGACTGGCTGTAAGGCAGGGTGGCATGGGAGAGGGGCATCGCAGAGGAGAAAGAGTTTATGGTAGGCAGAAGGCTGTAAAGTAGTGAAAAAGCACTTGGAAACAGCAGCAGCGGCCCCCTTTCTGTCCCTTACTTCCTGTCCACGCTACACGCCCTCAGGGCAGGTAGCACTCGCACCCGGGGTGGGACACCCTTCATCCCAGCACCGCACCGCAAATCGATCCCAGCTGCACACACCCTAGACCCAGTCCCACTAGGACTGCATGAGGCTTTGGGGGGACATCTAGACACAGCCATAACAGCCCAAGGAAAGCCAATGAGGCTGAAGAGGGTGTGGAGACGAAAATGTAACAAGGAGCCGGGCGTGTGGCTCGTGCCTGTAATCCCAGCGCTCAGGAGGCTGAGCCGGGAGGATCACGGTGCATTCAAGGCCAGTTTGGGCTCCGTAGTTCATTGGAAGCAAGCCTGAACTACATAGGGAGACCCTGGTTCAAAAAAGCAAAACACGTTAACAAGGACTTGGCGGCTGCTTTTGCTCGGAGCAGACTCTTCATTCAGGCCTGCGAGTGGCCGGCGAGCAACTGAAAGCAGAACAAAGCCCCAGACGTCGCCGCCTGCACTTTGCTCTGGCTCCGCCATTCTGACTCCTCTCTTGCAGTCACCCAGAGGAGTGGAAAGTCCCGCAGGGCAGCGGCAACCTGTCTAGCAACTTTGAGGCCGCTGACCAAGCCTGAGATAGGCATTGCGCGCGCCAGCAGTTTCACCAAGATGGTTTGTCCCTGCGTGCTTCTGTCCCCCTTCACGTATAATCTGGGGGCCTGTGCCCATGTCCCCAAAGACCAGCCCAAAGACGCTGGTCCCCTTGCTGCCCAGCACAGCCAGGTCCTTCCCGGCTATTTACCATTCCTTTTCTGTTGGGTTTCTGTAGGCAAGCGGGCAGGCCTGCCCTGTTGGGACCTCTGGCCCAGGACTCTGGTAAGGAAGCGACACACTCACTGATGGTGCTGCAGTGGGCTCTGGGCACTGCCCACGAAGAGCCATCGCACATCTTAGGGAGTTGCTCCAAGGGCAGAGTGGGGCTGGAGTGGCAGGAGAGCCCCACGCTGCACGGGATTGCCTGGGGCACTTGCTGAGCATTTGGAGCCCAGCCCTTGGGCAGCAGAGTCCAGGGAAAGGCCTGAAGGGTGTCATTAACAGGAACCCCGCGTTTTCCAATAACCGAGTGCACATTGCAGGAGGAAGGGGGCTTTGGAAGGGAGGGGTCCAGAGCATGGGACTGCGTAAGGCTGTGCGAGGTTTGCAGGCCAGGTGAAGCCTCTTCTTGTGCCTGCGTGGATGGTCGGCCACTCACCAAGAAAGCAGTGCAGGAGAAAGAGCTCATTAGGCAGAGCAGGGCTGACGTCTCTGTGACCAGGAAGTCATCCAAACCTTGGTTCTCACGGTATTTTGGTGGTGACAAAGCCATGGAGACTCAGGTCGCCCAAAGGGACTATGCCCGAGATGGGTACAGGGCCACTACTCCCAAAGGCACTTGCTTTCTCTTATACTCCGCACACACATCTGCGTCTGGAACATCTTGTCTTTTGATCACGTTAGGTCGACATCGGGACAATAAATTACGCCATGATGTTTGGATACAGAGCAGCAGAGAGCGGAACATTCCCTAGATCTCAGCCAGCCAGATGCCCAACTGGGACCAGCTGCCTCCTGCCTGCTGACTGGATCCAGGCACAGATCCTGCGGGTGACATTGATGGACTCAGAGGAAATGGGACCCCTCCCGTATCCTTTGTCTTCTTGATGCTGCTTACAAAACACACACTTCCCTCTCAAGGGAGAGGGTCAGTGTGAAAAGTACAACTGCTAATCAGAAACCCTGGTGGCCTAGCTGGGTGTGGTGGTGCATATTCATTAAACCCAGTACTCCGGGAGGCCGAGGCAGGAAGGTGGAAAGTTCAATCTCTAGCAATTTAGCAACTGAGCAAGACCCTGTCTCAAAATAAAAACAAGTAAATAAAGGGCTGGGGATGTAGCGCGGTGCAAAGGCACTGGGTTTAATCCCCAATGCCACAAAGAAAAAAACAAACCCTGGGATATAGTCCATGGAAGTCGGGCAATTTAACCTCTCGGAACCTCTTTCTGTTCTTCATAAAATAAAGATGATGATAACGATGATGACGATGATGATGATAAGCCGGGCATGGTGATGCATGCCTGTAATCCCAGCACTCAGGAGGCTGAGGCAGGAGGATTGTTGCAAGTCTGAGACCAGCCTGGCTACAAAATGAGCTCAAGGCATGAACTATATGGCAAAACCCTGTCTCAAAAAGACAAAATAATAATAATAACAACAACAAATGAGAAACTTGACTTTAAAATGTGTCAAAAACTCTGTTCAGGGATCAGGGATTTAGCTCAGCAGCACGAGTACTTGCCTGGCAAGTGCGAGGTTGTGAGTTCAATCCCTGGTAGCATAAAAATAAAAAAATTTAAAAAAATAATAAAAATTCTATTCAGGGCTCTAAAGGAGCAGACACCCAGGCCCGTGATGGCAGTGGTACCCCAGACAATCTCAATGCCCTTCAAGGCCAGGTGTTCACCCACAGCTGGC
>RJWT010025654.1:0-16073 GCA_004365215.1 Cuniculus paca | reverse complement strand
CTTTGTTATGGCTTCTATCTAGATGTTCCCCCAAAGCCTCATGCACTTGTAGGTGGGGCCTTTGGGAGTGACTGGATGGTGGGTGTGACACCAGATTGTGGGTGTGACACCAGATTGTGGGTGTGGGATACTGGATTAGACTACTGATTGATTTAGCATAGTTTTGGGTGTGAATGAAAAGGGACCCGTCCGGGGTTTGAATGGCACCAACCAATAGGCTCATAGCCTGTACGGAATGACAAAGGAAAGAGAAGAAAGTCTCATAGCTTCCTGCCTGCCGTGCCGTGAACAGTTTCTCTTCTGCTGAGCCCCTCTCCCATGCTGCCCTTCCTTGGAGCCAGCCAACTATGGACTGAAACCTTTGCAAACTGTGAGCTAAAATAAACCTCTTCTCCTTTAATTCATGGGTATCAGGTGTTTTGTCCAAGCAACAAGAAAGTAATTAAGACAGCCTCTAACCGTTTCAGCATCCAACTTCAGGATCTAACCATTTCAGGGTCCAGTCCTTTTACCACACTCCTCCCTCTACGTTTTTCATCATTTTGCATCTGGATGACACAAAAGCCCTAGCTACTCTCTGTTCATTTACTCTGTCTCTTCCTTCTCATTTAGATGCCACACTACAGACAGACAGATCTTGACATTCCAATCTCTCTGATGGTTCCTTTTAAAGCCTTTTGATGGCTTCCTGATTTTGGGAAAAAGATAAAAGTCCACATATAGTCTATAAGCTCTTGGCTGCCTCTTCAACATCTTATGCCACTTCTGTCCTCATGCTTCCTTTCTGGTCAGTCTGGTTTTGTGGTCCTTTCAGTACATGCTCTTGTCATGGGGCCTTTGCACATGCTTATTGTCTGCCACAGTCCCAATTTTATAGTTGTGGGTGGAATTATTTGATTAATATCTGTTTCCTTCAGCTTGTTACACTCAGAAAGGCAGGACTATGTCTATTTTTGCTCACCATTGTATCTCTTTGTTTAATATGATGCTTGGCACTCAAATATTTGTTGAAAAAAGGAAGGAAGAACAGATGTAGACTCAGCTTGGTCAACATGTGAATACTCATTTTATTGGAACATATCCAGTTTTTGATACTAATTGGTAACTACCAATATTTAATGAGAAGACATTTTGCTTGGGTAACCTTGTTCTCTTCATTTTATTAATCAAAATCTTCATATTCTAAAGAGAGTAAAGATTTGCTCTACTGTAAAAGGTTCCATATGGCCTTAAGAATTAGTTCTAATAAAATGATGAATGGCTCTTCACTCCAGTAACAGGTGATCATTAATTTTAATTCACATGTCTGACACCTGTTCCTGATCTTTGTCCTTTAGAGCGTAATTAAAACAATTGTAAATATGCAGCCCATCATTGGAAGTTGCAGGTGGTTGTCTTAAACTGTGTTTATGCTCCAGCAGGGCAGGGCCTTTCCTTGAGTGTGGGATCCATTCCAGTGGGTGCTCAATCAGCAAGGGAGAAATGAGTGGAGTGTGAAGGAATAGAAATGGCATTAGTTTGTGTGGGAGGCGACTCTTCATAGAGATGGCTTGAAAATGGACTTCCCACTGATGTGACCATGACCAGTTCTTCAAATGGCGGCACTGCTGCTCTAGCCTCTTTAATTTTCAGGCCATTTTGTCTTGGGCATCCACGCAAAAGACTCTGGGATTCTAAGGACCTGGAAGTCTTTCTTTGCACTCCTATCTCCCAACTCTCACTCATATCTCCCAAAGAAAGTAATCAAATATGCCCGAGCATCCTATAAGAAACAAGGTGCCCCTTCTCACAGTTAGAAGGGTTAGACATGAAAATGCCTTTGGGAGAAGAGATGTTGAATTCCCGCCACAGCGTCAGTGACTGACCTGAGCTTATTTCCCAAGGGGAAGTTTTAGTATGGAGAGGGTCTTGGGTACCCTGAAGAAGGAAAGGACACAGGAAGGGAGCCTTAACAAACGTTGCTGCCTGTCTGGGCATTTCTGGGTCATGGAAGGTTCCAACCCTTTCTCAGCCCTGCCCTGGTTACAGGAGAACCTTGAAGCAGATGGACGGGGTAGGGTTAGCTCTGGGTGGAAAGTGGGGTGCTAAGGCGCTTCTGTACTCAATTCTGGGCTGAATCACATGCCATGACTCAGCCCAGAAATCCATCTGCTGTGACCCTCTCAATGTCTGCAGGAATCCCTGGTCCCCAGGATGCAGAAGAAAACTGGTCTCCATCAGAACCCACAGGAAAGCCACTCCCCTCTTGAATCTCTCACATCTCTTTGTGGGGGAAAACAGGCTGTATGTGGACGAAGTAAAAATTTAACTACACTGGGGAAAACTAGGCAAGTGAAGTGTTTTCCATATACCTGGATCTGAATTGTTACGGGAAAATTTTATTGTAATAGGACCCATGATCTCAGAAACCAGGTTTTTATCCGGAGGCTAGTCTGCTTTTATAGCCATATCAAATTGGTGGAACGTAGGAGCTTATGACGACTTTGTTTCTCCGATCTGTCATGTTTGTGAAACCAATTTATGATCTCAGCACAGGTTCAGCCGTGATATGCTATCAGGGGAGAGAAGTGGACATTTTCCTCCCTCCCTCCATTTTTTCCCCTGACTTCCTTCCTCTCTTCCTTTTTTTCTTCCCCCTTTCCTACTTCCTAGGTTTCTCCACAACCAAAGGGAGAGTTTAAGTTTTCTGGGAATCTTTTTTTTTTTTTTTTGTCTTTAAACTGGGGAGAAATGTTAGTCCTAGAAATAGGGAGGAGAAAACTCAAATTCTTGTCCGTCATCTTTCTCCCGTTCTCCCTATGCTTTTAGGGAGGGGTGGTGGGTGGGAGAGTGGGTCACGTGCAGAAGGAAGTGTTACGATGCAGTAATAACTGTAATGTACACATTTGCAATAGAAGAGTTGGTTCGCATGCTAAGAAGCTATAATCTTCTTTTCTGTGCTGTCCTGGGGGGTTCTTCCTGTATCAAACATAGGGAAGCGGTAACTGTCCAAGACTTAAAATGGCTCTTCCTAAGTGTTTTACTTGTTAACATTCTCCCAAAGTGTGACTTTCTCCATCAACAACCTTGAAAATCTTTAATCCAAATGTTTAAAATGTTACCCTTAGACATCTCTAGGGGTGCTGAGTTCAGTGAGAAAGGAAAATTATTTCCGACCTTAAAACGGACTGACTCTCAACCTGTATTTGAATCTTCCCAAGATCAACCCCTCGTAATACATTAGCACAACTTTTACAGTAGGTGAGAGGAAATAAAACCCTATATGTAGAAAGCTGGATGGCTAAGTGGAGAGATAACTATATTTTTCTTTGCAAAGATGTATTACAGTATACTTAGCTAATGTTCTGAAAAAAAGAAAATAATTTCTCTAAGAAAGGCCAAGTGGGAAGAAAATGCCACTTTTCAGAGTCGGCTACTGTTGCTATTCTTTGAGACTTTTCTCATTTAGAAATACATATATATATATATATATATGTATTATATTGCACTTACTGTTGTCTTGTTAGCTACTTTTTTTCACTTAACAATGGTCTGTGGGCATGTTTCCATGACAATATATAAAAGCCTACACCCTATCTTTTAAAATGACTGCATAAATCCAGTTTCATGGGTGCACATTAATATACCTAAGTCTCTACTGATTATATGTTGAAGCTGTTTACTATTTTTCACTGTTAAAAATAACTCTGGGATAAACACGCTTTTTACAGTTTTTTAAAATTTGCCCAATTATGTCCATAGACTGAATCTTAGAATTCCCGAGTCAAAAATGTATCCCTGTAATACATAATTATATACCTATTATAAAAATTTGATCAAAATGTGTCTCCGAACCCGGCACATCTCTTCTTCATAGATAATGTGATCTATTTGCATGTGTTTTAGGAAGCTGTGGCTTTCCTGAAGATTAGTGAGAAACTGAAGAATTACTGTTCATGAAACAATAAGAAACAACTCCTATTAGGACTCCTTTCTTCTGATTCCTCTTCTACTTCCCCCCTTTCCTCCTTTGTATCACTCAGCTACTCCCCTGAGTCTTTTTTAGTTCCTTTATTATGCATAAGCTATTTCCTCTTCCACCATCCCTTCATTCAACAAGTAATCATCAACTGTAAAGTGCTACCAGGTTGTGCCTTGTTCTAAGCGTAGGTGCTCAAAGGAGAACCAAAAAGACTGGGTCCTCTTAGAGGGGTGGGGGAGAGGGAGAGAGACTAAGATATGGGATCTGTTTATTTATTCCTGAACCTCCACTACCCTCCACTATACTGTTTTATTTATAGTACCTTTACAGTGCATTTTCCTACTGGGCAGGGGAAGACCCTTAGAATTGTTTTTAAGGGGATCAATTAAACAGAGATGCAGGACAAATATTAAGAGAAAGGGAAAAACTTAGAGAAATTGCTGAAGCACTAGAAACTCCCTTCTGATTGGAAAGTATTTTGGCGTTCAGGGAATCTCCCCCACTTCCCGGGAGTAAGCAATGTCTGCTTCCCATGTAGGAAAGCTGGAGTATCTGGAAAGTCAGTCAAAGCGATTTGCTTTCTTCTTATGTCTTAAAAGAATTGGGCAATGTTCCTGGGACTGAAATGACAAATCCCTGGAGTGGAGCAATGACTTTAGCCAGCATAATAATCAAACCAAATTGCAACATCCTTAGTGTAGTTCATTGATGTGAAATTGATCACAATGAGAGGAGGGGAAAAAACCACATCAGTTTTCTCAGGCCATGGCTAACCTGGCTCTGTGAATATAACCCAAGTATAAATGCTTGTATTTCTTGAACAGATTAAAAAAATTTTGATTCATAGCAAGTTCTATTTCCTTTTAAAATTCAAATACCTATTGACTGTTTATTGTTGCTGTTGATGAGTAAGTTGTGATGTGGATTTTCTCCAGTTTTGAGTTTTAACCTATAACTGTACTTCCTGGCCTAAGTAGAAATTGATTTCAATACAATTCTGTTAAATGGTTTTCATTTTGCAATGATAGTATAGTAGTAAATGAGGACATTAGAATAAACATGATGCGGTCCTGGCTGTAAGCATCAATAGTGTTTTTTAAAAAATAGCTGTTAGAATTATTGAGTTTTCTATTTTATAATACCACTTGTGATTATGCTGGAGTGAGCAGAAAAGATGAGGCTTTGATAACACAGAATTTTTTTGATGCATTAAGAAGCCATACTGGGGCTGGGGGTAGTTTACTGGTAGAGTGCTTGGCTTGCTTGTATGGGGCTCTGGGCCCCATCCCTAGCATGGGGTGGGGGTGTACTAGATTCATGATCCAAGATTTTGATCTAGTTTGGATTTCTGTTAGCTGCATTGCCTTCAGATGGCATTTCTCTTGTGTGAACCTCAGTTTTATTGTCTTTAAGATAGGGAAAGTAAGACTTGCACTATTCATATTTTGGGTTGTTGGATGGGTGGAAAAAGAAAATGTGAAGAATATCACTTTATAAAGTGCATGATCCACCATTAAGGTACTGTTCAGGGGTCAGACTTATGAAATGTCAAGCAAATATCTAAGGACACAAAATGTTAGTCAAATTCCCTCTGTGCAGTGTAGTATCAGTACAGTAAGTTCTTTGTCTTAGTAGCATTTGAATCTTATTAAAATAGTCTCAGTTCACTCTATCATTTCTAGTGATGACCATTTTAAGGGCAAATCTAGTTTTGTGTGTATGTGTGTGCATGTGTGTGTGCGTGCGTGTATTTTCTTTCTCCCCTAACAAATTGGTTTTTCCTACCCCAGCATGGAGACTCAGAGAGTACAGATCAGTGGTCTCTAAACCTGCGTCTCCACAGAACTCACAAGGACCTTCTAAAAAGGCTGATTCCAAGTCCTCACTTCAGATCCACTGAGTCAGGATTCTCAGAGGCCAGGGTCCCCAAATCCATGAAATATGTATTGTATAAATTATGTGGCACTGTGATAACTTGCTGCACATACACACGTATCTTTAGTGTCTAAAAATCAAAACAGGGTAGTTAACCATTCCATTAAATTTTTTCGGATTCACATGCAATAATAGCATATATTTATGAGCTACAGATGCTATTCCAGGTCTGGGTTTTAAGCCAGTATCTCACGCTTCAGGACAGTGGGTGTAGGGGGCTGCGGACAGCTGTGGGTATCAGGAGTTAAGGCTCTATCTCCTGTTCTGTCTCTCTGGGCCTCACCTTCCTCATCTATAAAATATCTGTGCTTTTAAGATGCGATCGAAACCCAACAGTAGAGGATCTTCAGATACTTGGTAAATAATGAAGTATTTAAAGCCAATCTAAAGGTTTCAGTTGCCCTGAGAACCCCTCATTCTGGTTTTGTGTTTTCTATTCTGGAATTCTAGAAGTGTCTGTTCGATATGAATTCTACAATGAGGGCAGTTTGGAGTCCTCTAAGAATCCATAACTTCCTTATTATCTTCCAGTTCTGACACTCTTTGGTTATATAGCCTCAGTCAAAATCCTCTCAGAAAAAGGTGGTATAAAACTTCTTTTGTTTCCTGTTCTGGTTATTTAAAGTCAGCACAAATTTCAGCCACGTTGAAAGACCAGCTTTGAGGATAATTTGGATTTTCAAAGGACGCTCCTCTGGCTCCTTGAACAAAGTTGTGTTAAAGCAATGAAATGGTATTTGAAGGAAAGAAAAAGCACAGGCTGACTACTGAATAACAGGAATACTGTTAACAAAACAATCCTTACCCTGGGATCAAAGCCAGAGAGAGGCAGAGTGATCATGTGCAGGGGATAAGGAGAGAGAGGGAAAAAAGGGAGGCATTAGAATGGCTTCGGCTCAATTAAAGATGTGAATGTGCAATTTGGGGATAGTCTTCTGAATTCAGAACAATAGCTGGCAACAGAAACATGAATAGCCCCATGAGAACGCTGGATTATGCGTCCTTGTTCAGACAAGGGGCCAAATAATGGAACAAAACAAACAAGTGGACATAATTGTTTGCCATTCAAGGGAGCCACACTCAGCTCAGCATATGGTGTGTGGAGATTCCGGAATGCATGGGAGATCTCATTTGGAATGACTATTCTTGTTCCAGGGACCTGGGAGCCAGATGAGAACGACGAGGTGAATTGTACTCTGCATTTTTGATGCAGAACAGTATTTCGCAGCCTCATTGCCTGAGTTATTCACCAAACTTGGCTCTTAAAGTCTTTTGTTGTTTCCAACACTCAGCTCTCTCCCACAAAGGCAAAAGCATGCCATTCCTAAAGATATTTTGAAAACTCATTGCAGACAATGGAGGGAATCGTCTCAAGGGGGATTCCTTTGGGTAACATTGGGAATAAGTACATGGAGTCCCCATGTAGCAACTGAGGATCAGTTCCAGTCCGGGGTGTGATACTGGTGCTTTGGTTGTTCTGTTTTTGGAGCTTTCAGAGAGTGAGGAAGACTGGAGCCTGGACATGTGGGGCCCTGAGAGAAGGAGCTGCTTCATAGTCTGTGAGACTTTCTGAGTTTGATGCAAGAATTCATAAAGCATTTTGCCCTGTGGGTGCAGAAAATCTATCGGGAGAAATGGGACATTGACATGAAGAAGTCTAATTCTGCAAGGGAGCGTGTGCTAAGGGCATAGTTCATAGCCTCTGGGCCATGTTATAAGGGGCAGAAAAAGAAATTCTTAGGACAAATAAATCTGGGAAATAGTTGAAGTAAAATGGAGTTTTCTAGTATAGGTACTGCTGAAGCGAGCCCTAGCATGGAGTTTTATAAAATTGCAGGGCTCTTCATAACCTTTGGTAGGAAAGGGCTATTGTGCAGAATTTTCCAGGCATTGTTTGCTCATGAAATCATTTATTTGCATCTCTCGGGACTAATGTTTTGTGGAATACACATTGGAAAGAAAAGAGGTGGGGTCAAAGACGCTTAGGGATCTTAGAGTCTATTTCATGTTCTTAGAAACCAAGTAATAGACCCTGAGAGGGAAAATGATTTCTCCAGGATCACACAGATGGCTTTTGACTCACTCTGGATGAGAACCCAGTGTATCACGTACGAAGTAACAGATATTAGGAAACCAACTCTCTCTCTTTTTCCTACACCACACTGCGTTTCTCCTTGCCTCTCATGTGTCTCTGAGGGAAGAAGTTGGGTGCTTTTCTATGATAACACTGAGATCAGAAAAAAGGTAATCCAGTCTGATTTAACTTATTTGTTTTTATTATTATTTTAAAAATGGTGACATAAAAATCATGCGTATTTATAGGGTGCCGTGCGATGGGTCAGATTTTCGAAAGGCTTGAATGCTAGGCATTTTTGAATTTTATCCTTTTGTGCTGTGGCTCTACCTTAGCACTTATTGCATTGGGTCCTCATTGTCTCCTGCTAACTGATGATATTATTTTGCTCACATTTCTTGCTTCTTTTCCTATCCTTGCTGTGCAGATGTGGCACGTTTTCTTGCCACAGTGATGTTGAACTTGGCCATGTAGTATGGGCTACATTGTATCCCTTTAAATTCATAGGGGCAGTCCCAACCCCAGTACCTCAGCTGGGTCCATGTTTGGAGATGGAGTCTTCAAAGAGGAAATTAAGTTAAAAAGAGGTCATGAGGGGGGCTTTGGGCCAACGTGACTAGTGTTCTTACAAGAAAAGGACACAGACTCACACATAGAGAAAAGATCCTATAGAGACATAAGGAGAAGCTGTGTGTGAGCAATGGAGAGAGGTTTTAGAAACCAACTGGCCAATACCTTGATTTTGGACTTGTAGCATGCAGAATTCTGAGGAAATAAACATTTTTGGAAAAGGCCTCCAAGGATGCTGTAATTCACGTAGTGGCGACTGCAAACTAGTATATTACAGGATTTGCTTTGCCTCCAGGCATGTGAGAGGAAGTCCCCGAATGCTGACTCTGGGCCACCCCTAAGTGTAAGGCATTGCTAGTTTGCACTCGCTCTCTCAGAGCTTCTGCTATGTGCTTTAAGGAGAGCATGTCCTGGACAGCTGCTGACCCCAGCAAGAGAGCCACCATGTGCAAAATAACCCCACACGACTTGCAGCATGGAGCACAGTCATCTCAGCCAAACCACAGACCTATAAAGAAGAAAGTTAAATGCTGTTGTAACCCCTGAAATTGTGGAGTCGTTTGTCATACAACACTTTGGAGCAATAGTTGATTAATTCATTTTTCCACTGAACTGAAAGATCTTTGAGAGCGAAAGACTTGCTTGTGTACTGGTTTATATGCAGATGTCTCCTGAAGGCCTCATGCATCAGAGGCAGGATTTTTGAAGGTGATTGGATTATGGCGGTGTTATAGCTGAGTGCTGTCAGGAGGTGAGGTCCAGTTAGGAGAGGTAGGTCACTGTGGGCATGACCTGGAGGAGCGTATCTCTCCTCCCGGCTCTGCCTTTGACTGTCTCTGCTTCCTGACTGCTACGCTGTGAGCAGTTTTTCTTTCACTGTGCCCTTCTGCCGTGCTGTTTCTTCTTTGGAGCCTGCTGACCATGGATTAAAATGTGAGCCAAAATAACATTTCCTCCTTTAAGTTGTGGAAATTAGGTACTCTGTCTCAGTGACAAGGAAACTAACTAAGACACCATTATATTCCTAGCTCCTATTATGGTGCCTGACATAGACTAGGTGCTCATTAAGTGCTTTTGGAATTTATAAATGAAAGGGTAATAAGTACTTGAATGTTTTGAGCAGTTGAATGATATAAGTTTGGAGAAATGATCTGAGCAGTGATTTGCAGAACAGATGCGAGGGAGGGTGACTAGTTAGGAGATGAGTGTTTAGAGAACGAGTTATGAAGACATAGATTCAGGTTCTAGTGACTCAGAGTTATATAATTTTGGAGGCTTTCTTTAGAGGGAGATTCATGAACACAAAATCATGAGTGTGGAATTAAGGACTGATGTTTGGAAGAGGTCTATGGAGGTGAGATTCCACAGTAAATCTACTTCTGAAGGAGTGACACAATAGTAGCCACCAACTGTCTGAACATGTGTTATTTGCATAGCACCATGCTGTATACGTTACACTTAATACTTTATTTGTTTTAGTTAATAAAATGTTGGCTCCTGTAATAGATAAATCACAAAATCTCAGGGACTTAACACATGTCATCATCTGCTGCAGTTGGGTTTTCCCAAAATTCATATTCTGAGGTCCTAAACCCTCAGAGTGTGACCTTCTTAGAAAATGGTGTTGCTGCAGATGGAAGTAGTTAAGATGAAGCAGTCTCAATCCAGTGTGATGACTGTCTTTGTAAAAAGGGTAAATTTGGACCCAGGTCCAAACACACGGGGAGCATCTTAAGTGATGATAATGGTAAAAAACTGGGTGATTTAATTCTACAAGACAAAGAATGCTAAAGATTTCCAGATAACTAGCTGAGTCTAGGGAAGAGCCATGGAACAGTTTCTTCTTCACAGCCTTCAGAAGGAATCAACCCTGCCCACCCTGATGTTGGACATCCAACTTCCAGAACTGTGAGGTAATACATTTCTGTTGTTTAAGCCATTCACTTTGTGTTATTTTGTTAGCAAACTAATACAACATGTGAAATAGTATTCATGGTTGGTTGGTGGTTCTCATCCAGGAAGTCATCAGAACCCAGGCCTTTCCCATCTTCAGCTGATGATCCCAAGATGATTGAGCTGGTTATAGGAAGATGAAGGAGGTGGGCGATTATGCAGGATCACAAGTGAATGGGCCAAATCTGGAGGTGGGATATGTCACTTCCACCCACGTTCCACTGGCTAGAGCTCAGACATATTGGTATCTAACGTAAAAGATGGTTGGAAGTTGGTGTAGTCTACATTTTAAGTGTTCCTTAAGGCCCATGTGATTAAGGTTTATTCTTTGAGAGTTGCTATTGGGAGGTGGTAGAAACGTTAAGAGGTGGAGCCTAGTGGGAAGTCTTATGGTTGTTGGGTGTGCACACTTAAAGAGGATAGTGAAACCTCAGCCTCTTCCTCTTTTGATTTTTCCATCCTGGCCATGAGATGAGCAACTTTACTCCATCACATGCACCTCACCATGATGTGCTGCCTTGCCACAGACCCAAAAGCAAGGAGTCAACCAATCATGGACTGAAATCCCCAAAACTGTGAGCCAGAGTAAACCTGTCTTCTTTATAAGGTGATTCTCTCAAGTGCTTTGTTACAGTAACGGAAAGATGACTTACACAGGATAGTCTGACTGTGTGCCCAGAAAGAAGACAAAATGGATCTGGAGAGCAGTGAAATTCAGCCTTAACTCATAACTATGCTGTAGGATAGGCAACATGAGAAAATGAAATAATTTGTTTCAGAACACAAAGTTAGAAACTGGCATATATTTTTATCTTTATGAAGGAAAAAAACCTTAATAGCTTGTATTTTTTTTTTAAAGCTGTATGGAAGTATGTAATGTAAAAAGAAGCAATCCCTTTTTTTCCTTTCTTCCAAAGCCAGGTCCCAGAGGAGAGGGGAGTCCCAGCACATGGCAGACCCTCATGGCCTTGTAGGTGATGCTGTCTGCCCAGAAGGTGGTTTGACTGACTTGGCCAGCTGACTAACTTGGCTGGGTGCTCAGATAAACAACGGCATGGGCATATGTCCTCTCCCCTATACAGAAGTCTCCTTCCTTGCCCTGCAGATGTCTAGTTGGGAAATCATGCTGACATTTACATACAGAGAACTTAATGACTTCCATTTCTGACCCATGTTTATTTGTTGACAATTGATTGGGCTTTAGGCAAGTTTAGGAGGTTAGGAAAACATAAGATCATTATGGTTGAAGTGAGTTGTATGTTGGCTAAAGCAACAATGTACTCAAAAAGAGTTTATTATTTGTGTAATATTAATGGCCTGGGTTAATTTTCTTTGCTAAGTAAAATCATGACTTCAACTGTAGCTCCAACTTGGATATGAGAATGGTCTTTTGATTTCTATTTTTCCCCTCAGATTGAAAAATGTTGATTCTAACTCAGCCCAATTTAAAACCTAGGGCAATTTAAGGTTTTATTTTTCTCATTTGGAAATTTTGTGAATTTAGCTGGATTACTGTCAAGTCATCTAAAGGGCAGGTGTATGTTTTAGGCACAGGAAAACCCCTCTGATTTTGCTGTTCCTGGCATTTGCAAACACTCACCTTTGTTTTTGCTGCACAGTTCTCCTGGTGTCTCTTATCTTCCAGGAACACCCCCTTTGTTCAAGTGCTTTGCTTTGTTAGAAAATAGGTTTTAATTCTCTTCAGGTGAAACACTTCCCTCATTTAATTTTCATTCATTCCACCAACATTTACTGAATGCTTTCTAGTGCCAGGTCCCCAGGGTACCAAAGTGAATAAGACAGTCCCCACCCTCTGACACTCAGGTGCCTGGTGGGGTTGGTCTCATTGTCTCAGAAACTTGTCCTGTGTATAGAAGGAGTTCGATCATCTTAGCCTGTGTTTCAGGCGTAGCTTAAGGCGTTGACTGAAAGAAATTGAACACAATCGCGATAGTCTTAAAATTCTAAATCATGTCCCTCTAGACATATTGATAGATATAAATAATTTTCCTTATTATCATAAAAGGTAGTGGAACAAGAAGTGAAGATGGTATCTCTGGGAAATAGCACATTACTCAAACATGCTAAGGAGTGAATCATTGATTATACTTTATTAGGCAGCAACTCCCTATTAAATGAATTATTGAAATACATTAGGGAAACAACTGAGAGGGAATAATCTAAATTATACCCTCTCCTTACTTTCTTACTTCCTTTCCTTTTTCCATTTCTTTCCCTTCCTTAACATTTATTGAAATCTGCCATTTATGGAAAACGTCCATGAAAAAGGATGTGGGATACAGAAGTGAACAGGGCTCACTCCTGTTATGACAACACAGGGATGCAAGGGGGAAATTAAAGTCTCTGGATCTCCTTAAAGCATGGTTTTACCAGTGCACGTGCCACCCCTCTTTCAGGAACATAGGAAAAGTGAAAAATTACTTCATCCTCTTGATTTTAACTCTGCACACTTATGTTTAGAAAAGCTTCACTAGGCTATATGTTTCTCAAGAATTGGGTTTTTGAGGATTTGATAAACTCCATCTTTGAACTCGCTGGGAGAATTTCTGACATCCTTTGTTGTATATTGCAGGAATCAGCAAACTATGGCCATCTGTTTTTGTATGGTCATGGCATAAGAATGGATTTTGAATTTTTAAATGATTGAGAAACAAATCAAAAGAAGAATAGTATTTTGTGACATGAGACAATTATATAAAATTCAAATTTCTGTGTCCATAAATAAAGTTTTATTGGAACACAGCCATGCTCATTAGTTGACATATTGTTCATGGCTGCTTTTGTAACAACAGCAGGGTTGAATAGTTGTAATAGGGGCCAGGTGGCCCAGAAATAAAGCTGAAAATATTTACTAGCTGGCCTTTTGAGAAGGCTTACTAAACCCTGACATATTGTTTTATTTGCTAGAAGAGAAAGTTTAAAAAGGGCACTTTAACACCTGGCCGCAGAATCCATTCCAGGGAGGGAGTAGTTTTTGTTTAGAAAAATCTCGGTTCAGGTCACTTGGATATGAAAAGAGAGGTCTCATGGCCTCAGGGGTAGCACCAACCTCTCTGTGTCAAAATGGAGGACGATCCCCCTGTACTTCTTGGTTGCGGTAGAAAGATGGCCTCAGCAGAAAGACATCCAGGTTTGAGTCCTGGCTCCCTGTGACTTCAGACTAGTCATTTAACCTTCCTGAGCGTCACAATCTTTGACATATAGGAACAAAAATCAAATTTACCTCTTAGGTTTGTGTGATGATAAGAGGAATTCATGCACATGAAGCAGTTGACTGACAAAGTCTGGCACATTGTAAGTTTTCAATTTCTCCAAGCTATGAATTATGATGTTATTGCTATTATTATATTTGTAGGATAAGGAGAATTAAATGAAATCATATATTCTAAATGCCTGGAGTTCTGGCTAGCAAAATGCATTTCACAGTCCAATGAAAGAGTGTGGGATGATCCACTGTTCTCTGACTCAGATCTATGATCCAGTCTGATCTGCAGAGTCAGGAATGTGTGGATGTGCATCTGTGACAGGGACTCGTGGAGGCACTGGGTTGTGTGGCCCATGGATGTGAAGGCTGAGGGTAATTAAGAATGGGATTTCAACATAAGCAGTGTTGCTGCACAGTGATTAGAGGAGTCTTGTCTCCTCAGGAGTTGGAACAGGAAGAAGTGGGTTAGTGGTGTCGTGTGAGGTACAATATTTAAAAAAGATTTAGTGATAACGATGGCTGTTAAATTGATTTTCTAAGAAAGGATGGCATTCCTGGGGAAGGGGAGTAATTTTACCTCACACAACAGAGGCCAGGGGTCATTAAGCAGTTTTTAATTTTTAATAATAATGGGTAGTTTAGAGCTTTTATCCTCAGCAAAGATTTTTCCATCAGCTCTTCATGTAGAATACTCTCGGCTGGCCTATTACCTGCTTTTGAATCATGTGTTGGTTTAAAGGAGTGGACACCTTTTTGAGTATGAGTAGTGGATTCTGGAGCTAGAATGACCAGTCAGATTCAGATCTTCTCTCTCTCATTTATTAATAGTGACCCTGGGGGAAGTTACTTCGCCTGTCTTTGTATTAATTGCCTCATCTACATACGAATCAGGAGTGATGATAATACCTACTCGTGGTAGCCAGGCTGGCGAGTAATAATATCCATCTACTGGGTTTACCTCCATGAGCAGTTGTCTCCTAGAATGTACCAGGGATTTCTGTGGGATACTGTGGCTTCAATTTTGTTTTCTGTCTTTATGTTATTCTCTTCCTTCCTCCCCTCCCTCATTGTCTCCCCCGACTTGGTCTGAGGAAAGCCAGATGCCATGTAGCAAGGACATTTATGTATCTTATAAAGAGACTGAAACCTCCTGAAAACCACAAGTGAGCTTGGGAATGAATCCCCTATTCGACTGTGGCCCTGGCAAACAGTCTGGCTACATCTTGGTGAGAGCTCCTAAGCCAGAAACACCACCTAAACCTCTCCCAAATTCCTAACCCACGGAAACCATGAGATAATAAACATTGATTGTTTGAAGTGGGGAATTTTGGAGTAATTTTTAGTATAACTGGGTAACTAATATAGTACCTGTAAGGTTGTTAATATTTATAAAACTCTAGAACAATACCTGCCACAGACTAACACCATATTAGTGTTGGTCGACTACATAAATTCACATTTAAATATATCCATAACCAGGAGATTCGGGCAGGGAAAGGTAGCCCTCTGTTTGGCCAAAATTCATACAAATCTTGATTGTTTCAAAATCAAAGGCTTCTGTTTTTTTTTAATGGCCATCTTGCCTGTTTTCCTAAGTCTGAAATGAGGAAGAGACTCTGATGTATATTTTCCACAGAGAAGAGAGATTGAAATGGTAAGTGCCAAAGAAATTAAACTCATTTCGGTTTTTCAATTCATTACTTCTGGAAAAAAATTCAAGCCCAGCTTCATTACTAGTGCTGTGTTTTAGTGCTGATGATAATTGCAAAGGCAGTATTTTAAATTAGAATGTATAAGACCACATGTAATTAACCTGTACAGAAGGGCTGAGACTTCATATTAGGCTATTAAATCAATCCCCACAGAATCACTAATGCTGAGCAATTGATTTGAAAATACTGTATGGGCAGAGTAAAGAAGCTGGATGCTAATTACCATCAACGAGAATTTAGCACACTCCTCAGATGCAGTTAGAGTGGCAGGCTTTTTCTTCAGGCCCTTAACCCACTCAAAGCTGAGAATTCAAATTAGTTTAGCTTGAATACTTAAAATAACCTGGAGTTTAAGGCAAGAGATTTTTTGGCAACTCTGTGAGTGTGATGATCACAATGAGACTCTCCAGAGACTTAGTTTGTGTGTGTGCTTAGAGACCCGGATGAAGGTTCTTTATTAGAGTCCATCGTAGTGTCTCCTCCTGGCATAAGTAGCTCCCTTTAAAGTTTTCACAATGTGTACCACCCTTTCGTATAGCCCTCTTTCAACATTCATCTCTATCCTTGTTTCTAACCTGAAATGTTAATTTTCTTTCTTCTTCCTCTGTTTTATTGAATCATTCAAGTAACCAGCAAATAGCT
>RJWT010025653.1:0-16075 GCA_004365215.1 Cuniculus paca | reverse complement strand
AAACGACTCTATACCAAATAATTCACTAGTTTAGATGAAAGACAAGTTCATTTAAAATATAAATGGACAGAAATGAGAAACTTTCCACACCTCTATATCTATTAATTTAAATAAGTTGACTATCAAAATTATCATAAAAAAAGTCAAAACCAAAAGTAAATTCAGTAACACATTCAAAGAAGAATTTTTGACAATATAACAAAATGTTTTTGAAATGAAGGTAAGAAAGTATCAACCTTGTTTTAAGTGATTAGCACTGCACTAATGCCGAATCTTGGCAAACATGCTATAAAATCAAAAAAGTTATGCAAAAATGAGCACAGATGAAAATCTTCAACAAAACACTAATAAATAAAATCTAGCAATATATAAATGAAATGTATGAAATATAAAAGAGTATATATAAATGAAAGAGAATCATGGCAATATTATATAAGATGGAAAGTTCGTACACCAGTAAAATAACTCTAAGATCTCAAAAGAGCAGATGTGAACACAGCATTAAGTATTCAAATGCTTTATTAGAAAAACACCCTTATAAAAAATAGACAGGGATCCTGAGAAAACTAAGAGAATATTCAAACAGCTGTGCACTTTGATCTGCAAGAGGAGTAGAAAGTGAAAGTTGGAAAGACTTGGTCAAGACTACCATGAAGTATAAGTTAGATTTGGCAAAGAAATTAACAAATATTTTAGCACATGTCAGGGGATTGTAAAATCTCCCGACTCCCAGAAACAAGTCTATCATGTTACTCATCAACCAGGACCATGTTGCTGTAGACATGGCCTTAGTACAAATACTACTGTTATGGATTAAAAACTGGTGGTTAACTTGGCACCAGTTGAATTAAATTGGCATGGTGCTGCATTTAGACAAACCACCTGAGGAAGGTTGCCAGCATAGAGACGTGGAGAGGAAGAGCAGAGGCGTTGTGGGTTCTCCTAAATGCTGTTGTTTGGAGCCATTGGTTCTCCTGGAGGAGTTTGTCAGACTGGCTCCCCAGTAAGACTTTGGCTATTATCATCGGAGGAGCTCAGGACCTTGTTGAGAGTGGCTGCGGTTCACTTTGGGGAGCTCTGGTCTTTATGTTGAGCATCGCTTCCTGGCTCCAGAGGTGAAGATGGGTGCTGTTCAAACTCCAGGAGAAGCTGTCACGCTGGCTTCCTGGCATGTACTTGACTGTTATCATTGTCGGAGGAGTGCGGGACCTCATTGTCGCTGAGGATGGCTGTGGTACATTTCCAGGAGCCCTGGTTCTTATTTGAGCGTCGCTTTTTGGCTCACCTAGAGAACCCTCAACCTACTAGCACAGATCCTTCAGGCAGCTAGCATAGACTTTCTAGCTTCCACTGCTGACCTATGGGCCTTTCCAGTATACACTTTGGTGTTGTGGACAGATTTCCTGCACTTTGTTCTGTTTAGCACTGGGTAACCATCATAAATAATATTATAAATTCTTTGTCCTGCTTGTAATCTTTCTCCCTGAGATCCCTGACTATAACAACTATAGTGGATTTTAAAATGCAGAAACAGAAGTTTCTGATCAATTATAATCCCTGTAGTAGAAAATATGTAAGATACATTCCCAAATTTGGTATTAAAATAATGAATTGTAGAGAAAAATTAAAAACCAGAATTTAAATTGTTTTAAAACTGATGTAGTTCACAATATTATCCAAATAAAATATATTTAACCTTAGGAAAGTATTCACTGCACATCAACATTATAATTGAAGGAGAAAGAATTTTAAATAGTGAAAACATGTTCATGTTAAAATATTTCAACACAGTTTTACAAATCAGGCATAGTATATTAACAAAAACTCTAGTAAAATTAAAATTAAGAACTAAAAATAAGTATATATACATATCAATAAAATAAATTCTTAAATTTAAAGTGTAAATTTTAAGTAATAGTTGGAAACAAAAGTCCCAGACAATAAGGTTGGTAGATTGCAACCACTGTAATATTCAAAGTACATATATAACCTTAATTTTGTATCAGAAAAGAAAGACCAACTACTCATCTATTAGGCATAAGATTTAGGTTAGAAAAGAAAAACATATACATTAAAAACATACAGAATACAAAAGTATAATTAAATTCCAAACAGAAGATCATGAAATATGAAAGATACATACTAAAAATCCATAAAGCTATGGGAAAAATAGTTTCTTGGGGTGTACACATTCAAACTGTATATATTTGGTGACCCAGTAAATTCACTCCCCAAACGTAGCACAATGAATCATGTTTGTTTACTCATGGGAATGTTTGTAGAATAATTGTTTCAGTAATATTTTTATACCATAAAAATAAAATCTTTACCAGAAGTAGAATGGAAAAATAACATGTACACATTGCTCATAGGAAACAGTTTTACATGCCTTAAGAGACTGAGTCTTAACTACATCTGTTAGTTAAGATTGAAAGAAGAAAATGTCACATGCATACAGATTCAAATTCAAAAACCAAAAAATTAAAAACACTTTACTTGGAAAAATATTCCTATATGGTCCAACAACAAAGAAAAGCAAGTTTATTTGAAAATGAAAGAAAATTAAGTGCAGAAGGAAAGAGAATAAAGACAATATTATAGAAGATGGAAAGTATATACACCCATAAAATAATTTATCCTTTTCAATTATTCTTTAAACAGTAGATGGAATAGAGTCTATGAAACTCCACAAAACTAGTCCAAGCATCTTGAACTGTATGGAAGTAGAATCAGTTTTCAACAATAAAAATAGTTTTTGTGTATTTTCTAGCTATCTAATAATTATACATTGATTGTGGAATTATTGTAAGTACAAGAAAAGTACAAATTTAACTAATAGTAAATTTCGATGAAATTCCAACACCTTAAGAAGACAACCACAAGTGTTTCGGGGAATGTGCTTCAATGCTTCTTTTAGTACATATGCACATGTTCCTTTTCAAGTAAGATAATCCTTTCAATTTTGATGTGTCCAGTGGACATGTGTTGAGGGCCAGGCACTTGGAAATACAGCCTCAGTTCCTGCTGTCTCTCACTTTGCTTGTCCTTGGATAAGTCTCATGGTTCTAACATCTGTAAACATTGAATAAATGCTTACTTAATGCATATCCGTTTTGAAACATATACAAGTCCTTTGTTGAAAGAAGCAGAAATAGATTTACATATTGGCCTGCAGGTTTAGACACAGGCTCTCTGAAACCACAAGCAGCAGGAAATTCTAATATTTGGGACATTCTACTGAAAATGCCCTGCCCCTGGGTACATAAATTGAGATTCATGTACTATTAGCAGGAGCTTATCTTCACTGCCCTATGGGAAGAAAATAAAGAGAAAGTAAAGCAACAGTAACGAGCCTTTGCTGAGCTTCGACTGCTGAAAAAGGGGGAGGAAATTGAATTTCATTTTCTTTCTACCTCACACTAGAGTTTGTGTGTGTGTCTGAGTAAGAGTAGGGATCATGTTAAATCTGCTCACTTAACTACAGAGAAATATACAGAAGTTTAGAATAAAGAGACGTATACAAAAGTTTAAAGACATCTAACAAGGAATATGATAATATCAATTGCATTTATATTTATACCTTTTTAAGTTACTGAATTTATGCTTTGTCTTTAATCCACACTTGAATCATGTGAGGTGGCAGAAGTTACTTATGGGGTGATTGAAAGTACTTTTAAAAGTATCATATTGGTTTTGCTTTCATTGTAACTTGTCTAATTTGACCACTAACACATCTATTACAGTATTTATTGTAACTTTTACAGAGGCAAGAAATGTTTTTTATTTCACTGAATGCTACTTTGTCTAATGTGTCCATGCCAATAATTATCAAATATTCAATAACATGAATTTTATTCTAATGTGTTGCTTCTTTCCTTTTTAAATGAATTGTCCTCAGACACACGAAAATATAAAAATGTCAGTGACATATATTGTTATACCATATAAAATGAAACAATATTTGACAAATATTTGGTACATTTCATCATTTTTTTTGGAGGGGGTACTGGAACTCGAACACAGGACCTTATGCTTGCCAAGCAAGCACTTTCTACTCTGAGTTATATCCCCTGCAAAATTTATCATCTTTAATTTTGTTTTACATTTTATTCATACTATTTCATCAATTTAAGTATTAAATGTGGTATAAATTAGCATCTAAAAAATTCTCTTGTAGAATGAGACTATGTACATTACCTAAGGTTTATATCCTTAATAAAGTTTTCAATAAATTCAATTTTATGAGCCGTATTTCATATCTAATTACCAAGGTAAATCGAATACGAAGATCTGTACAAAACAGCCATGAATAGCTGATTTAATAAACAGTAACAAGTAATCTCTAAGAAGAAGACTCATCATAACATGCAGACAAATTCTAATTGCATTCAAAATTCCAGCCCCTTAATTTTTAGCGGCATGAAGTGTTTCTGTGCTGACAGAACACCCTGAGTATTGAAGCCCTCAAAACTTCTGAGCTCTGATTTTGAGTACATGTAGTCTACGACACCATTAAAGATGAGTAAAATGGAAGAAAAGAAATTTACCAAATCATTTCAGAATTTTCATGTGTTTTAAAAGTTGTAAGCATTCAAGTTGGAAACATCAACCACAGTAAATTCAAAGGGTGACTGAAAAGTAAAATGAATGTTGAAATTTTAAAAATTTATTACAATTAAAGACAAGTTGCCATTAATCCCCTTTCAAATATTTCACCTCACTTTGAACACCCTTACCCCATTTGCTTACGTCCCTTTCTGAAACAATTTGGAAGTTCTCTTTCAGAAGTGTCTGTACAAAGTGTGCTCAGAAATACAGTGGACACTGCTGCCAAGAGCCATATAGCTTTATAAGAACATTATTACTGCTGGTCCTCTTCTCTTTTGTTCACCTGATCTGGCACCACATAACTTCAGGATCTTTCTCCAAAGTCAAAATGACCATGAAAAGTAAACATTTTGAAATAATTCAGGAGTCTGAGGCTTTCACAGTAGTGCCACTAATGACACTCACAAAAAAGGACTTCCAGAACTGCTTTATAAAGTGGAAAGAATGATGGGCTAAGTGTGTGTTCAAAGAACCAAGGAGTATTTTAAGGGGATTTAATGACAGTATGTCTTCTACTGTAATAAATATTTTAAAATTTAACCACACATCATATATTTCAAAGAATTAGTAATATGACAAAAAGCTTTTTCTTTTTGATGATTTATTCCAGGATACCAAGGTGCTTTATGGCACAACTAGGTTTAAAATTATCGTATCAAATTGGATGACACATATTTTATGATTTTTTTCTTGTTAAGGAACATAACGACTTTTTTCAATCAAATCTGCAAAGAAAACAATGTTATGCATTGAAATAAATGTTCATTTTGAATATTACTGATATATTCAAATCTTTATATTGCAAACCAAATTTGATAGATGTTGAATTTGAAAAGTTTAATAAACAGCTTGCATAAATATAATTTTTTTAAAAATAGGTTTTTGAATAAAGGGAAGTTTAGACATGTCAATCTAATTCTACTTATATGAGAACAAAATTTTGGAGAGCTTGAGTTATACAGATCATGAAGATTTTTCTGGGATGGAATTTAATTGATTTACAATACAATTAGCAATATAAAATACAGTATGAGTGTTAGTATTGCATTCTTTATAGCCTGAGTTATATAATGTGATTTACTCAACCTATGATGTCTGTTTGATATTAAGTTTTGAATTATATAACCACTATACTTTTCCCAATTCAATTGAAATAAAATTACAAAATACATATCAAGTATTCCAAGAGATTCTTTGATGTACATGTGCATTGTCAAATGTAGTAATCAGCATATGCACACACCTCTTGTTGATATTTTTCTGTGTTGTGAGAATATTTAAGATCTACTTTACGCAATACGTTAGTATTAACAGCTACCATGCTGTACAATATATAGCAAAAACTTATTAATTTTGTCTATGCAAAATTTTGTAGCTTTTGACATCTCTCTGTTACCACTTCCCACTGTGCTCTCTAGACCCTGACAAACACTGATCTACTTATTGCTTCTTAGAGTTTGATCCTTGTAGATTATACATGCAATAATATGAAGTATTTGTTCTTCAGGACCTGCCTTATTTCATTTACCTTATTGTCCCTGAGGTTCATTTGTGTTGTTGCAAATGACAGGATATTCTTACTGAAGACTAAGTAGTATTTCACTGGGTATGCATGAGTGATGTGAATAACATTTTCTTTGTCCATTTGTCCATCAATATTGACAAGTTGATTCTGTGTAAATAGTATTACAATAAACAAGATATTTTTATATGTAAGTAATTTTTGTGTACTACAACATATACTGAAATTCTTTCATGTCGTATGTGTATAACTGACCACCCCAGGAAATATATCCCCCTGCTTAATAAAAATTAGATCATATCAGAAACTCAGAAACGTCTTCAAACTCCTTGGAAACGTTAAGCACGTCGTATTCAGACTTCTAACACAGATAAGTTTCACCTTTTTGAACTTTTATATCACAGATATACAGTAAGTTCTTATTGTTCATATTGTCACATGGACTTATGTGTAGTTGAAGCATAATTATTTTAATCCATTTCACTGCTGAAAAATGTTTGGGTTGTTTCTAATTTTTCACAGCTACCGATACATGACTTTTCAAGAACAAATGTACACATATGCATTTTATCAATCCTTAGAAATGAAATGACTTGCCTAATATTGCCTTTTTTTACTTCACTTTCACTGGATACTGATAGAGATTTAAAGTACTATATGACAGTATTTGTTGCTCTAAATCCTTGAAAAATATTGTTTGGTACTGGATTGAAATAGTAAACAAACTTATTAAAATCATTTCTTTATAATATTGAATTTTTCTAATAATAAGCCCAGGAGACACTTTCACATTTTGGTTTGGGGAACATTGAAAATTTTCCTCTTATTTTATAATTTTCATTGTAGATGATTTGTACAGGTTTCATGTGATATTATTAAGCATCATATAAAATTGATATTATAAATATCATAATTTAAAAATTTCTAAATATTTTCTGCTGGACTAAGAAATCTTAACGGAAATATTTTATTGCACTACCATCTTTGGTGCCAATTTTGTAGAACTAAAGCAATAGAATTTAATACTGGCAAGTATGCTTAAGCATTGTGAAAGGATCCTGATGTTTTCAGTGTACTATTACCTTACTTCATCACACATTTTTCTGCTTTTTAAGATAACTGTTTGCTCAATTTGTGACATACAATTTTATTGTTATTTGATTTGTTTTTATTTTTTATTAGTACATGTGTGTAGTACATAAGGTTACATTTATCATGGGAATTGGAACATGAATAAAATACATCATATTTCTTTTTTTATATATTTAATGCCCTACTGTGATGGTTGACTGATTGTATCAACTTGAGTAAATAATGCCCAAATGAATTGGCTCAGCCTAGTTCTTGATTTGCAAGACCCATCTAGGGAAGATTATTGCCAGAATGCTATAAAAGGGAAACGAAGAAGGAAGGCTTGCTTCTGTTTCCTTTGCTTTCACCTTGGACATCTCCTGGCTTTCAGCACAGGCTCTTCAGCCTCTGCTATCAACCCTTTGATAGTGTTCCTGAAAACCTTTCTGCCCTCTGGCATGGACTGTTCAGCCTTCTGGGTAGACTCTTTGTCCCCCTGATATAGACTTGCGAGGGACCCTATACGGAGTTCCAGGCCTTGAACAGCATCCTTCAGATTCAAAGTATGAAGAGAGCCCTTTCACACTCTTCCACGCCTGACTCTGGGCAGTCATTGTAAGCCAATCTATAATTACTTAACATTTGCACATCTTGTTTTATATCTGTTTCTGTAGTAAACACTAATACATCTACCCCATTCCTTCCTACCTGTTCCTTCCAACTTTTGGTTTCTTTCCCATTTGCAAAGCTCTGTGGTCACCATTTTTTCCTCAGTGTTATTTTCTTCATTTCCTTTACCTCTGCCTTCCATCTCTTATTTCACCATCCATTTGAGAAAGATCTCCCTACTTCCTATTTACCTATCCTCTATTTTGTGCATACTCTCTCTCTTTCCCCATATATATATATATATATTTATATATATATAAACATGCAGATATATATGTATATATGACATTATATCATATATACATATATATGATATTTAAGCTTGTGTGTCTTACTTATTTCACTTAACATTGTGATCTCAAGTTGCACCTATTTACCTACAAATGCCTCAAGTTTAACTTTATGACACAGAAGTATTTCACTGTGCATAGATATTACATTTTCTTTATCTGCTTATGGATCCTTATGCCTTTTCCAAGATTTAAATACTATAAACTGTGTTATTAAAAACATGGGTATGGAGATATCCATGTAATCTGATGATTTTAACCCTTTTGGAAAACTAAATAGACTAGCTGGGTCAAATGAAATATCTGTTTAGTTTTTTGATGAATCTCCACAATAATAAAACAATCATGTGAAATAGAATGACTTCTACACAGTGTACAATCTAAATGCTGTTTACCAAAATTTCTCTACTATTAAAGGTTTTAAAAGTATTGTAGAATGCATCCTAAAGAATATGTTTTTATGTATATGAATCTCTTTTTGACAGGAAAAAGTGATTTGCATAGTTTGTAAATATAAAAAAATGCCAGAAATTGAAAATAGTTTCATATTTCTTAAAGTGCTAGAATGTGAATTCACAAATAAGAACTTTAAATTCTACACAAGAAAGTAACTGCCTTGATTCTCACTTCAGTTTGTGTTCTGGACAACGGAAAAAACAGGGAAAAAAAACTACAAAAAACCAATGCTACCTTTATTAATAGCATCTTGTTTATAAAATTCTTCTTTTATGTATAATTCAACTGTCAGCATCTGTTGGTGACTAATGATGTCCTACTAACAAGAAGCATATTTTTAGCCTAATCTTTCAAGAAATTAAGATAATGAATAAGACAAAAGGAAACAATCATTTTTATTATGAACAGGATGAATATGAAGTAAACTAGTTCAAGCTTGTGGTGTAGTGCAGTTACTGACACACTACATCAGTGGCAATGGGTGATTTCAGGCCTCAACTACAGCCATAGAAAGAAAGCCAGCACATTTTCCATGCAGGCAAATAATTTACAGAAAAAGAGGGAAAAGAAAGAACCACAGAAAAAGAAGTTCTTTCGCTCATCCTAATCAAATCAATAATTTAAGTATCTCTTCCAGGATAGAAAGAATTGACGAAGCTGAGGGAGACTAGAATTTTTATCTTATTCTTACCGAGTTTTCCATTCTCCAAACCAAATGATTATATAAGAGGTTGAGTATAATCATTCTTTAATATTATATTAGTATCTAACAGTTATAAAACAATGAATAATTTTACATTACTTGAAAATACAATTTCTAGCACCAAAAAGCATCTCTCCAAAGGATGTAGTGAATACACCTAAAAGTTATTTATTAGGGGTCAATCTATAACTGCTTCTTTGGACAGCTCAAAGAGTAGGTATGGATATTTATTCCTGAGGGAAGTAATACCGAGGTAGCAAAAAAATCAGTGCAGTAAGAGTCTTATTGTTATGGAACATGGGAAGTGCAGCTAATGTTATTAAGGGACTAAGATTTGAATTTTAATTAATTTAAATTTAATTGAAAGAGACAGACAGGTAGTTAGTAGTTGCCACACTGGACAATGTAATCATGAGGTCCTGAAATAATAGAAAATCTTGGCTAAAGTGCACCAGAACTAAGATAAAAGCCATACAATTAAGATTAAGGATAAGATACTGAAAAGAAGAGAGCTCTGTTAGGCTTTGCTGACCAATATTGAGTGATGGCCAGGTTCATGTCTGAGTAGTGAGCTTTAGTTGATAGGTTCTGAGAAGCTTCCTAGCTTATCTTATTAAAAATTGGTTGATACATACATGTCCATTTTTATAGTAGCTAAATTTATAGTAGCTAAATTTTGGAAACAGCCTATATATCTATCAACAGATGAATAGATAAAGAAAATGCATTATTTATACCCAATGGAGTACTACTCTGCTATGAAGAAGCATAGAGTTGAGGCATTTGCAGGGAAATGGATGTATCTCAAGTCTATATTTTTAAGTAAAATAAATCAGACATACAAGTTTAAATATTCCATGATTTACCTTATATAAGAAACCAAAATATGAATGAAGTACAAAATAAAAGAAAATAGCAGGAAGGGAGATAGAGCTTTCACAAATTGGAAGAGAATCAAGAGGCAGAAGAAAAAAAGAGAAGGGATGGAAAAAGGATTTAAAGAGAGAGAATCCAAGAAAAAATGGAAATAGAGATATTATAACATGAAAGGAATCAAATGTTGGAGGGAGCAGGGAGGAATGGGAAGAGAAGAGAACAAAAAAGAATTAAAATGTATAATGTACATGAACCAACTCCCCATGAGAAATGTAATTTTGGACTTCAAACAGGTACCAGTAAAATATGAACATTATGCTCATGAAAGGTGGTCATAAATGTGAATATTAGAGGAAAATATGGATATTTCAGGAAAGAGTAGGATGGCAGAAATTGAAATCTTTCCTTCAGTAAGATAAAGAGTTAATTTTGGAACAAATATAGAAAAATTGAATTCTTATATTCATTTCTAAAATGTATTTCTTATCTCCTATTGGTTTTCTGAAGATACCTATTTTAAAAACTCCTAGATGACATTTTGAGAACTAAATCTATCTTATATTCTGTTTCTTATGCTCTGTTTCAATACTATCCATTTATAGACAGAAGTTGGTCTGTGAAAAAGAGAAATAAATGCACCAAACAGTATTTTTCTCCTTGGGTTAGGCCATCTGTGAGGACTACCTTTGATTTTATGAAAAATACATGAATATGTATATAGTTCACTTAAAAATATAAAATATAGTAACAGTAATTTTGTATTTTATATATATGACATATGATTTTAATAGGTTTGTTTATTTGAAATACATCTGTGAATTACTATTGCTAAGAGAATTTTAATCTCATTATTGAAATGCTTTTTTCTTAGTCACTTTTGTTTACAATGCTTATCATATAATTCTTCATAAGATAGAATTCAATTTATCCTGTATGAATTACCTTTCTCTATTATTGATACATAATAAAATAAAAATATATATATATGTGTGAGGTCCTACACAATGTTTCAATACATGTATAAGTTATGTAATATTTAAATTAGTATAAAATATTAATATCCTCAAACATTTAATATTTATTAATGAGCAAAATATTCAGAATATTCCTCTAGATTTTGGAAGTGTGTAGCATATAATTGTAATTTAATTTATTGTGTTGTGGAGCAACAATCATGCCAGGACTCCTTGCTCCTGCCTACTCATTAAGTCCTACTGGTCAACCTCTCCCCATCCCACACTGCTACCTGTTCTCTGTAGCCTTTGGTGACTTCAACTTTTTTCCCACTTTTAAGAGATTAGCTAATTTAGATTACATAAGAAATCATAAAGTGCTTGTCTTCCTTTTCCTGGCTTACTTCATTTAGCAAAAGGGTCTTAGTTCCATCCATAGTGCTGAAAATGACATGATTATCTTCTTCTTATGGCTGAAGAGCATTCTTTCAGGTATTTGTATCACGTTTTGTGCACCCATTCATCAATTGATAGGTACTTAGATTATTTTCACTTCTTGGTTATTTTTTTGTGAAGGGTGATGTAATTAACATGAGTTGCAAATGTCTGCATGGCATACATAATAGTGGTGGGATTTGTATTTCCCAGATAATGAGTAGTGTTGAACAATTTCTCATATGTACAACATTCATCTACAAATCCTCTTTGGATAAATGTCTATTTAGGACTATTTCCCATTTTTCATTGAGTTATTGGAAACTTACAGATTCTGCATATTAGTTATTAATTCTACATTGTAATACCTAGTTACAGGTATTCTTTGCAAATACTTTCTTCTACACTTTAGGTTTACTTTTCACTCTATTGTTTTCTTGGCCAGACACAAGTTTTTACTTTGATATTATCCAATTTCCCTGTTTTTGCTTTTGTTACTTCTACTTTAGGATCTTAAAGTGTTTCCCCTTTTTCTTTCCTCTTTTAGTAATTTAAGAGCTACATAGTCTTTCTTATATTTAAGTCTTCAATCCAAATTGAGTTAACTTTTGTAATTTATGAAAAATAGGAATCCAGTTTCATTTTTCTGAATGTGGATACTCAATTTTTCTACCATCACTTATTGAAAAGTTTGACCTTTCTCCAGTGTAGGTTCTTAGTATTTTTGTCAAATGTCATTTGTCTGTAGATGTGTGAGTTTACTAATGAGTTTCACTGATTTTTTTTGTCAATATCATGCTTTTTGATGAGTACTTCTTTGTAGTATTTTTTATCAGTTTTAGATAATTTTTATCAATTTTGAGTTTACTATTCACTTCTTTATTATTTTGTATAAATTTTAAAATCACTTTTTCTATTTCTGTGAAGAATGTCATTGGTATTTTTTGACAGGAATTGAACTGAATCTGTTAATTGCTTTAAGTAGTATGAATATTTTAACAATATTAAATTCATCCTATTTCCTTTCTAATTTATAATAGCTCCTTAGTATTTACCTGTGTTGTATTTCTTTAAACATTTCCCCATTCACAGATGTACTGACCATATACTTTGAAATCAATACAATACTAGGTATTGAAGGGAAACATATGTATATTTAATGTAATAAAAGCTAGTAGAGATTTTTACTTGGTACTCTGCAACCTTATAAAAGAGCATAATTGATTTCAAGAATCCTTGAGTTTCCTGGCAAAGTGTTTTGCTTGAGCTTACTAAATAAAGAAGAAGAGGAAGTACCTGAGCAAGTGAGATAACTGACCGTTTCTACCTAGAATGGAAATTGAAAAGATATAAATGAAATAATAAAACAAATGGAAACAAGAATTGAAAAGAATAAAAGACTGAAAAGCTCCATAAAGCATTTGAGAATTTGCTGATATAGGCTGGTATTCAACATGCAGGTAAGGGAAATGCAGGGAAAAATGTAGCCATAAGCATTAGAAAAGCATATCGAGGCCAATTATAAAAATCTTTACTTGCCTTTTGTCACATTCTGATTTGTTAAATAATTATAACTCAAAACAAGGTTCTCTTTTTAAAGTTTCTTTTCCTTCAGGTTTTTGAAGTATATAATTTAATTCTTTCAAAGGGAATTATGCTTCTGGGAAGGGAAAACAGGAAAGACCACAGTTAAAAGAGATAGCCAGTTTGACAAGGAATGTATGAAAAATTTTCAGTGGAATTAGTAGCAACCTCTAAGACTTAAGTTTTCTCCTCAAAAATTTCTATCTAAATTTAAAAACAATTTATTACTTCTCTGGTTTAAGCATTTTTCTCTTTCTGAAGTCAAATTAAATTTCAAGTGTCTGTGAATTTAGATAAATACATAAAGTGAATTAATTTATTTATATTATATTAGATGGTGAGAACATTAGTCACCAGGACAAAGAATAGTAGGAGGCATTAAAAGGTAAATAAGGTGTATTCAGAAAAAGAGTCAGTTTTTATGTACATCAATTTCTTCTAAAAGCTTGGATAATAGAATGAATAAAGCTGGATCCAGAAGAGCATTAATATTTCATGAGTTTTTAACAAACACTTCCCAGAGAAATTTAAAAAGTCTGGAGGAAAAAACAGGAAAAAGAGAAGTTAATTTATTCTGAAAAAATAAAGATGTTATTGCAAGGCACCTCAAAGTTCAAAAGCAATAATATTTAATTAAAATAACCTATTATAATATTTCAATTTATTTCTAATTTCTTATTTCATAGAATATTATTGTATATACACAGAGAAGGCACATTATGTATGCAAACTCAAATCTATGCATAGTGTTACCTTTCTGTCACTATGACAAAATACGTAAGATAACCAAAACAGAAAAGGTTTAACTCATCTAATGGTTTCAGAAGCTACTTTGCCTTGCAGCTGTGGTCCCATGGAGACACAGAACATCATGGCAGGAGTGCTTTGTAGAGGAAACTGTACTTCACAAGCAAAAAGAAAAAGAGAAGAAGGTACCTGTTTCAAGGACATTATCCCAGTGACCTTACTTCTTCCTAATATACCCACCTCTAATGGTTCCATCAGTACCAGCGGCGCCAAAAGTTGAGGACCAATCCTTTACACATGGGAGTCTAGGGGCCATTTCAGACCTAAATTATATCATACATATATATTATATATACACATATATACATGTACACAAACACACACACACATATATATATACATGATGTATAGTTGAGTAGATTTGTACATATGTACATACACAGTCTACACATAGTTTATGCTTGTATGGGTTTTTTGCTTTTATGTTTTATTCTATTAGAATGGTTACTATTAAAAAGTGTGCCACAGAAAAATATTTGACTAACAATTCAATTTTCATTTCACCATTTCTCTTTTTTAAGAGAAACCGAATTCTGCTGTGGCATATTCCTCAACTGAAATGATATTAATCCAAAATTAAAGCCAATCATGCAATCCCATTTCTTTTTGTTGGGATTGTTTGGAGACATGAAATCTTAAAGAACGTCCATCAGAAAGGCCTTGAAAATGAGTCCCTTACTCACAAAAAAAGACAAAAGAAGTAGTAATTTCTTTATTTTACCTAGAGTCAGTGTATTTAGATAATGCATAGGAAAAGGTTGGTTCAGAAGACCTAGGCTGCTCAAATACTGAACATTTCCAAGAAAAGACCACTTTCAGTACTAGCCTTTGCCTGGATTCTAGTTTCTGACCTACAAGCCCTTGTACTGTTCTGCCCAAGGAAAGAATTTTTTATATGTTTGAGACCAGAATGTATTAGTCTGACCAAAAGTTTAAGCAACTCATGATTAATACTGAGTATTTGTTTCTGCTTAAGGAATTAGGAGTCTGAGTAGCTGATGCCAGTCATATTGATGCCACATGGTACGAGTCGTCACAAATACTTCCAAAGCATTACTTAATAACAGAGAAAATAGAAGAAGTGTAGTTAATTGTTTAAATGCCAGGAGAAAATATGTTTCTGGGAACAAAGCCTCCAGAGAATGTCTTTCATTGCCTCTGTGTTAGTTTATATCATTACATATTCTTACTGGGAAAGCTAAGCATATTTGTGCAATCCAACTCAGAAAGGTCACATAAAAACTCACACCTGGAGTCTGCCAGACAGTTCTCCTTATTACTTTTTTTTTTAAACTGATTTTTGCCTGTACCTTTCTTGTATAAAAATCTATCAATACAGCCTGTGAGTCCTAGCAATGACTGAGCAGGAAGGTGATATTGGGGACCTTTGACATGCATATGATGTCTGACACAGATTTTGGAAGACACTAGATAAATCAGTCTTAGGGTAAAATCTGTGATTAAAAAAAGTACAGATTTTTAAATTATCCCTTCAGAAAAATTTATATTTTACTTATCCTAAACTAGATTGTGGGAATAATCACATTATTGACATCGATTGAAAGTCAAAATCCTTCATTGCTGTGGTTTTTGTAATTTAGTAGAGAAATACCTTTAAATAAAAACAAATATGGAATGAAACTATAACATTTACACACGTGCATATTGTGAATAAGTTTTTACAGAGTCCCATGGTTTTATTTTGGCAAAAATTCAACCACAAATAACCAACAAATTAATATCAGTATATAAAAATTTTTATCAATTATAATAGATTGTTTCTTACATACCTAACTTAATAAAACATTAATAAATATTATAATTCTAAGAAATGTGCTCAAATTGCCCAGCTGAAGGAGAAACAGCTTTTAAATTTTAAATCATGTCAGTAAAAACCCATGTCATTTGTTTTACATAAAAGTTTGTCTTCATTTTACTCCATTTCTATTCTGAGATTTTTTTTCACTCCTCCTACACATTAAATCATTGAGCTTAAATTACATGAAATCATTAAATCATGAATCCACTAATGTAAGATGTGTTTATCTGTACTTAGATACCAATCTAAAGGCTTAGTAATACAACACCAGAAAAAAAGCCT
>RJWT010025652.1:0-16074 GCA_004365215.1 Cuniculus paca | reverse complement strand
TTTTTTTTTTTGGTGCGGGGGGAATCTTTAATTTTCAATGCAGAGTATTCTCAGATCTAACAATAAGCATGTTTATTTTCAAAGTAAGTCCATATTTCAAGGACTAACTTTGGATGAATTTATAAACTGGGAAGACTTCTTCATCCCACTTCCCCTTGCACATTCGTGTCCATGCGGCTGCATGTCCCATCCTGTGGAGTTCACCATCTCTCAGCACTCAGGAGTGGGTGGCACTGTGCATAGAACAGGAACGTGAAAGCAGAGAATTTGCCTTGGCAGCTGGGACAAATATTTCAACAACAGCTCTGGGGTATTAGGTTTACTTGGCTATAAATAACACTGATTAAAAAACACAGCAGAATTATTTTTTAACAGCTTAGGCTTAGCATTTTATCAGCAGGAAAAGAAAATAATTAGCAAAAAAATAGGACAAATGTTGCTGGAGTATTCACCCAGCCTATTTAAAGAATCATTAAAATGATACTATTCTCTGCACTATTACTGTTTTATTTTGGGTTACTTTTTCTCCTGAGAGTTACGGTTTCAGAACGATTTTACCCTGCTAGGATATTTTGGCTATCTTACATAAAAGCAGTAAAAAATTATTAGACTTATTTTTCTGAAGCAGTTATGAGTTTACATCATGCTGAATTGGAGGCTTTCTCACCTGCGGGTTTGTTTTCTTTTGATTCTAAGTCCCTACTATGTCTTTCCATTGCTATCATTATGTCAAGAATAATTTTTAATTAGAGAATTGTTACTTTGGTAAATGAGAAAATTCTGTACTTTACCTTATCTTTGCATTAACTTCTATGCCCTCAATTTGATGTTTAAGGAAGTACAAAAACAAAGTTCTGAAAACCATATTTTAATTAGAGGATAATAAGAACTTCTGCACATTTCAACTTCCTTCAGTAGGATTTAATAATGCACTTACCATATTTTATTAAATATCCACTATGTGGATAGCATTATATCACATGCTGGGAACAGAGGCTATGGTGACTGGAGCATGATGCAAGAAGAGGGAAGTATTAAGAAACATGACAACCATGAGCTGAAAAACCTCACAAAGTCTTGGCAGAAATAACTCAGAACAATAGCATTTTTCTTCTCTACAGGATTATCTTTTCAATAAAGTAGATTTGGTTGAAAGAAAGTGGCAAAGTCAGTGCAGATATAGCATGCACACAAAGCTGAGTGGTATAGAATGTTCTTTCACTATGATTTAAACTTTGAAATTTCACTTCCCTTTGTTGCAAATCACAACAAAAACAGGCAACAGCTACCCATATTCTAGACTAAAGCCTCAATCACTGTATCTTTAGAGGCTCGGTGACCTTCCCCAGCTACACATTTGAACACCAATTTCCTCATTTGGAAAATGGGAGCAAAGTTTCCTTTCATGGGAGTGTGATAAATATTCTTTGAGGAGATTTATTTAAAATATTCATCTCAAAACACTGCACATATTAAGAACTTAATAAATATTTTCTATCAGAATGATTATATGATAGTACTAAGGGTTTTTTTATTTCTTTTTTGTACATGTGGCTCATGGTTATTTGGAAAATGATGTATAGAGCCATTTGACATACAGACATATGGTGTCATTTTCTAAGAAAAGAAAATCAGCTGTAGTGACGATGGTAATTTAAGCAAAGAATTTCCCTTCTGAGTAATATTCTTGGTCTTATTATAAGATATTCTTCAAATGTGTCTTTTCCTTTGATTCCCCAAACATTAAATTATACTACATTAGCTAATGAAGTGAATAATGCGACTCATGGACGTGACATTTCCTGACCAGTTGAAAAAAAATTAACCCTGCTGACTATAAAAATCCAGGAAATTGGTGACCTTTCAGTCATTAGTATGATTATGAAGCATAAAAAAGGTAAAGAGAAATGATTTATGCCTTGAAATTAATTGTGAATTCATTCATGCCCAGAAGCCCAGCACTGAATTTCTAGGAAGGCAGTGTTAACAGCTGCCACACAAGTGCAGAAACCAAAATAAAAATTAATCCCACACTACCTTGGAAGTTAAAGTGTATCACGATGTTGCAGCTTGATACTGTGGATGTTATGTCCTTGTACTGATATGCTATTATTATTATTATCCCCATTTCTCAGATGATGAACCTAATGCTTAGAATAACTCAATTGACAAGTAGGTTTTTATGTCTTAGCTTTGAAGATCATAACACGAGATTTGTGTGTGGACTTCAATCTGGATTGATGTATTCTTATACCATAAAGTTCCAGAAAATGGCATTGCCTGGTTTAAATATCAGTGAGAAGATGAACATGCTCCTTTGCCATTACACATGTCCTTCCTCTTACCTCCAATGAGAAAAAGAAGACACCAGAGTTCTTTCCAAGCACTAAGCAAGAAGGAGATTTTCACCTATCTTTCCAATCTCCTATCTTTTCTGTCTCTGTATTATTAACTATGCTTCAGACACATAGGTCACCTTCTCTTAGTTCCTTAAAATGACAACTTTATTCCAGCCTCAAAGACTTGCTAGTTCTGCCTGGCTCACTTTCTTCCACTTTATTCGATTGTCTCTTTCTTTCCTACAAGTCTTAGCTCAAGAATTATCTCTGTCAGGTATTTTTTGATGTCTCTCCCATGGTCACCAACTCTGTTCTTTCCTTAGTTCATTTTATTTTCTCTTCATGTCAGTGATTGTTTTTATGAATTATCAGTATCCCCCACTGGAATGTATAATTGGTAAGGCAGGAACTCATCTGTCTTGTTAAATGTTGAATCCCCAGTGCAATACACAGAGTAGGCACTTGGTAAATCTTGTTGAATATGCCAGTGAATACTTCAGTGCAAAGAAATATCACATGACAAGGTGCTTCTGATGCCTGTATGTAAAATAACAGTTTTGAATACTTCAGTTGTATCCATGCCTAAGAATCAGAGCCTGGGTATATTATTTAAAGGGCAAATCAAGAGGCAGTATTTCCTCAGCTATCTGAGACTTTCTTCTACTCTGAAGGAAAATGTCTTCCTAGCATACTAGGACAGCAAAGAAAGCATCAAAAAAATTCTGACTTGAAACAAAGGAAATTTGGTGTGTTGTAACACATTACTTTTGTCAGAGCAGCACAATATTACATGAACTCCAGAGAAGCACCATCTAGAATTTCGAGGCAAAGCTCATTTCTGTTATGCTTTTTAGTTCTAGAGCAGTACCATGAGAATAAAATGATTTTGATGCTGTGTGTTACTGCTTGTGTCTAGATGCCCCCTCCCCCAAAGTCTCATATGGTCATAAGTAGGACTTTTAAAAAGTGTTTGGATCTAGAGTGTGATGCTGAGATTAAGGGTGTATGATTACTAAATTATTCCACGGATTGATTTGTTCTCGACGTGAATAATGGGAAGGCCCTCTCTGGGTGTGAGTGCTACACACTCCTAGGGTAGAATATAAGGGACAGAAAGAGGGCTGCTGTCCTCCTTTGCTGACTCTTCACTACTTCACTGCTTTGCTGCCTTCTGCCTGTCATGAACTGTTTCTCCTCTGTGATCCCCCTCTGTCATGCCACCCTGCATTGGGGCCAGCCAACTATGACCTGAAACCTCTACAAACTGTGAGCTACAATAATCCTTTCCTCTTTTAACTTTAGGTGTTGGACATTTTATCTCAGCAATGAGAAAAAGTAATTGAGGCAATTCATTATACTCAGGAGAATACAAAATTGTGATGACACAGAATACAACATAAGAGAGTCCAGTGTGAATTCACAAGCAGAAAGGGGCATTTTAAGACTACAAGCGCTATCTTTTTTTCTTTAACGTAACTCTCAGACTACAAGGACTTTCATTTTTTTTAATATGTGCTTATGTATATATGCATACAAATACACTCATTACTGCCCCTTAACTTCCCGATTTAGCTTACTTAGAGTGGTAACTCACCTGATCAAATGTGAGACATTTGTTTAATGAGCATGGAACTATGAAATGAACTCAAGAACAGGAGCCCTGATACCCTCAGAAAAGGACAAGTTTGGAGCATGTTGGGGTAGTGGGTAGGAAAGGAATTATAAATTTAAATAGAGTTAACATTTAATAGGATATTACCTCTTTTTAAAATATTATGCAATTCCATTTTAAAGCAGTCTTCACAATTAGATTCCATCAAAATCTCCACTTTCAGGTTGCAAAAAATAAAATATAGAAGCATCAAATAAGGTGTTCATTGTCACTCAGGCAGTAAGTGGTAGGCCCCAGATGCGTGCCCAGATGCCCTCCATTCCAATGTCCATAATATTGAGATAGGCCTCCATTACAGTGAGTTGAAGCCTATCATATCATGTGGTTATACCATGGGTACATTATTCAAAGTTCTCTTAATGTTCACAGGACCCTATGGGATAAGGTCTTTTATTATTATTATCTCCGTTTTACAAATGGAGAATATCACACTAGAGCAGCAACTTACCTAAGTTTCCTCAGCTAATGACTGGTGAGGCTTTTGGGCCCAGGCAGTCTGCCTTCAGAATTCATGTATTTGGGCAATATGCAATACATTACAACAATACAGACTATCGTGTTTTCCTGTCTTTTGATACCAGAGTCCCATGACCATTGATATGGAAGAAAACTATGGCAAGAACTGAATTCCACTAGAAGAGTATCTTGGCATCCTGTATTAAATTTTAGGGATCAGAAGAAGAACTAGTTAAGGATCTTTCCAAGATCTTGCTGAGCAAATTGAACTGACACTTAAGAGTTCAAGGCCTTAAAGACCTCTCTAGGAAAGCCTGTATTTTGGACAACATTTCTGTGAGAGCACTGCAGTGAGAACTCCCATTTTATTTTATTAGTGGTTTATATGTTTACCTACCTTCTTATCTTTTTCTCTAACATGTAAAATTCATCCAAAAAGGCAACTTTTCTGGCTCATCCAAGTTTACATGCATGGAAAATAGTAGACATTCGATACATACTGTTAAACAGCAATGAAATACCTTTGTATATAGAGAATTTCCAAGAGGCAGTGGAAAAGTGAAATAGCATGAAGATTCTGGAATAAGACTTAACCAGGTTTGTATCCTTGCCCTTCCATTTTATAGAAACAGAATTCTAACCATACAAAAGTTCTGTGCTGATTTCTTGTTTTATATGAAATTAACCTTGGGCTAGTTGCATTACCTTTCAGAGCCTCTATCTTTTCATGCAGGAAATGTGAAATATACATTCCTGCTCTAAGAGTTTACCACTGAGATGAGACAATGAACATAAAGTACTTAGTAAAATTTTATTAATAACAAACATTAGTTTTTTTTCTTGTTCCTTCACATTCTTCATCCTTGGTTGCTTTTGGGGCAGATGTAATAAAAAATATATAATCCAAAGGCCTGAAAGGACTCTTGCTTTTTTTGCTTTCTCACTTGAGGACTCTTTGCTCCATTTTTTAAGATGCACTCGATCTATGTGGTATACATTCTGCTCTACAATATGCAATTGTGGGTAAAGATGTTTATGCTACTTCTGTAAGTGTAATGGTATTAAGCAGAAGACACAATATGATTTCAAGTATAAAAAAGGACTATATTACCATGGGAAAATTCTAAAAATATAAGCACAGAACGTTAAAAATGGTACAAGGGGAGTGTGTGATTAATTTTCTTTCACTTTTAAAAAGTTTTTCTTTATTTTTATATCTTTGCAATAAATATGATATTACTTTGTATTCAAAAATATTGTGCCTCATGGTACATTTCTTGGCTAGCACAAAGTAGAGAGTAAAACTTTCCTTATATCAGGTCAAAACTGTACTTTTTTGAATTTAGTTTAGAGAGAAAATGAAGATCTCACTGGAGTAGAAAGACAAATAATTTTCTTTGTGTCTCCACAAGTGTTTCTTTTTTTTTTTTTGAGTGTCTCACTATGCAGTTCAGGCTGGTCTTAAACTCATTATGGAGGCCAGGCTAGCCTCATGGTAATCCTCCTGTCTCCGCCTCCCTACTGCTGGGATTACAGGTGTGTGCCACCATGTGGACATGTCTACAAGTCTTTTTCTAAAAGGACTGGAGGTGAGGTAGCAGGAAACTGTTCTCAAATGTGGCATGGGAGGACTTAAGAGATTTTCTCACACATAGGTAGTGAAATAAAGCAGAAAGTGAATTTTTAAATCTGTGATGGTGGTAAACACCACAGTATAACAATCTGATAAAGAATGATCATCTGGCGTGTGAGATGCAGGCATGAATAACTCCCATTTAGTTCAAATAGACTCATTGTTTTGGTAAAACTCCTAGAAATATTTATAGGAGTCAAATTTCTGTGAGTTGTATTATTAAGGGAACTTTCTCTAGGAGGCAATTCTGTTGAGAATCTGTGTGAAAGATTTGCTAATCTGTGTAATTCACTCTCCTTCTTCCATTCTAGTTCCTTTATGTTTACATTTGGCTTTTCTTTTTAGCTCACTCAGTGAAATAGAATGAACCTCCTTTGTGTTATTAACAATTGTATGCCGGTGCTTTTTAATGGTTGTTTTGTATTTCACTGGTGGATGCTTCAAAATTTTACTTAATCTCCGATTGCTTTTTTATATTGTTTTTGATGTTTCTTATTCATACCATCAAAAACCCTTGTAGTTATAGATTTAATGCATCCACAGACTATGTGTTTCCGAAAAATATGTTTCTGAGATTCTAGTTATATAATGTGGAATTGCTTTGAAGAAATGTTATACAACTTCCATCAGCAACATAAAAGGGATTGCATTTCCCCTCAACTAATTTTGGCTCTTATTATTACTAAAACATGACAATGTGGTAGTTAAAAATGATCTCTTATATTAGAAAAAGTTCCATGTCTTTGCTTACAAGCATAATTGAAACTTTTTCTCAAAGGTGCATATACATTTGATGTGCCCTTTGTAGCTTATAATATGAACTTTGAAGGCAAAATTGTTTGATTTTGAATGAATTGTATTCCACTTATTAGTTGAGTAACTTTGGGTAAATTAGTAAACATTTCCATGGTTTATAAAACAGCAACAATGATAGTATATATTTCAGAAAATTGATGTGAAAATTAAATATGTTAAAATATATATTTTATAAATAGTGCTTAGAAAATAAAAAGTATTCAACAAAAGTTAACCTTTATTATTCTTTTATGAGTTCTTTACTCAGACCACTGTCCCTTAAGAAAGTTATTGATTAGCTACACATAACACTGAGGAGAGTATCCAGGATAATATGAGAAAAAAATATGCACTACGAAGACTAGATAAGACCTATTGGTAGTATATTTACTGTGAATACTTGAAATGATATAGATGTTTGAGAGGTGTCTTCAGATATGTGGAGGGATTTATATAGAAGAGGGACTAGATAATGTGCAGGTGACTTCCAAGAACAAATGCATGTGACTGAGAGGCAGATTTTTGGGAGACTATTCTAATATTGTGGGCATAGAAGACATCTTTTTTTACTGCCCTGGACTTATTTCAGCCGTTTCTGGGAGTAACAGCATTATGATTGGTCTTAGAGATCAGTTCTCTGACATTAATTCTAGGTGATCTGTTGGGGATGAATTCTCTCCAAACTTATCTCCAAGTTGGGTACTTCATTAAGGTCTGTTTAATTCATTATTCTATCCATCTCCCAACCCTGCAGATTAGGAATGAAAGCATAATGTAGGTTACTTGCAAGCTTATTTCTTATATTAGCATCCTATGAGGGCCTTTTTTGTTATTTTGGAATTTTCCCCAGTGAAATTCAGGCTGCCTAGTGACTTGTACTGATTTGAGGTCTGGAAAATCCTTGTCATGTTATCTAAGAGGAGTGTGCTGAATACCTTTCATTTGCCACTCTGGAGACACCTCCATCCTTTCCCACACTGCTCTGTGCTTTGGAAGGTCTCACATGTGTACATCAAACCAGTGTGTGAGGGGGTCTTTTTTTCTCTGGTACATGACAAGAACTTGTAGGAGACTCAAAGCCTACAGAAGCAGAAAGTGCTGGTATTTATCTTTTTTGGTCCATTCCACAGACTCGTGACCATGGTTTGTCTGCTGCCTTTTGCCCAATGCTTATGTTGCATTCAGATGGCCCTTTCCATAGGTTCTGGCAAACAATTCTTTATCTTGCTTTTTATGCCACATAATGTTAATGATACAATAACTCATGCTTTCCCAATAACCTGCCTAAGTGCATTACACTCCTTAAATTTCTCATTTTGTGGTTATCATTTGCTTCTTCCTAGGATTCTGAACAATAGAGAAGTGTACTCTGGTTTATCTTCTAGGCTGGTAATTTTCGGAGATCTTGCTGGCAGATTCTGGCCCAAGATACCACATATCAAGGGATAGCCCAGAACTGATGGTTCTGGGGAAAGTCATTTAGAATTCAACTTGAAGTTGGTAGTAAAGCAATCAAATCAGAGTAAAAGTGTTGACCATACTGGTAAATATCATACTACATAGTTCTTACTGGAAACTTATTGAGTATGTATGTTTTATGCTTTTCATCTGTGCTGAATCTTTAACTATCACTCTCAATATCTCTATGGAAATATAATTCAACAGGGTCTCAGAAATCATTAATAAAAGATTATAAAGTCCACTAGCCTTAGGTTGAACATTTTATATCTTATAGAGTTAGTGCATATACTTATTGAAAGTATGACAGTGTCAAGGAAATCTAGATTTCACTTGAAACAATTACTAGCAAGCTACATATTTGTGAGAAATTAAATAACTTGCCTAAATTCCACTGCCGCATTTGTAAAATACAGGTGGTAATAGTATTTTTTATATATTGTATATGAAGCACTTAGTAAAGAGTAAGTGATCAATTAGCTATTATTATTAGTATCACTGTGACTAATACATTTAATTCACAAATAGGCATCCTTTATCATTTGTATTATCATCCATATCTAAGGCTCATAAACCCAAAAGTTTGTAGGGGCAGCAGGTGATATATATAAAAATGATAGGCACAAGAATCTACCTTGCCTATTTAACCATTCCTTTATGTGTGTGTTTGAGAGAGACAGAGAGAGAGAGGGAGGGAGGGAGAGAAAGAGAGAGAAGGAGACAGAGAGGGGGAGAGAGAGAGAAATGATGAGTCTAGGAAAAACAGTCATGTAAGAGAGTATGCTTTTGGTACTCATTACTTTGGAAATTTGGATTTTTATGTGAAATCTCTCAAATTAAAAAAAATGACTCAATGTTTTTTAAAAGATATGCCAGAAAACTAAAGCACATTTGCAGACCAAATTGAGTATAGGGTACCAATGTGAGCTCTGATTTAAGGGATTAAAAATCACCTAATTCTACTTGGAATACTCTAGAGAAGACAGTGACATCAAAGGTGAATTCAGTTTATACGTAATTCTTGAAAAACTAGCGAAAAACTAAAATAATTTCTCCATACCCCTGCCTCGGCCAATACCTAAGTTCATGGTCCTAGCAATAACAAATGAAGAAGAGGAAAGAGGTTCAGCAATGACCAGATCCTTAAGAGCAAAATGAAGATTCTCTTGGTGAAAAAGCTCAGCAAGGGAAACAGAATGAACCCAGCCTTTAGTTTTACTTTCCTCTAAGCTATCACACTTAAAACATTACTTTGCTATAGGAAAAAGGGAGATCTTGTTGGGATCTCCTTTCTGGCCTGTTTTTCCACTTCCCTGAGGGCTTCATTAAAGGTACAAGAAGCAAGATAGCCTTGGGAAGCTTCAGAAAGCAGCCTCCAAAATAGGTGCCTCATATCTGCAGTGATTCCTTCCTAAATAAGTGTAGGAGTCAAGCAGGGCAAGATGGGAATCTGATGACCTTGAAGCCCTTCAGCATCCCAAAGAGGATGAAAACTAACCCAACAGTGAGTGACCTTGCAGTGGGAATAGTGTATGTGTGTGGGAAGGTGCCATTGGAGTCTTAGTTCTTTGGGAACAATTTAGTTTTCTTACATATGCTTCACAGATTTCATACATGCTATTTTTGGCACATTACTGAACTTTTCTGTGCTTCAGTGTATTTATAAAGTGATATTATAGCAATACCTGATTAATATTACTATTACAACAAAAAAATATAAATGAAGATGGAACAGTGTCTTGTTCTTTGACAATGCTCATTATAGTAACTATTAATAATAGTATTAATTGAGTTAATTTTTCAGTATCATTGTCTAATGATTTAAGTATATCAATTAGAATAAACAAAATAGTATAAAAATAAGATGAATTAGCTTGCATGCAGGACTGAGATAAATGCAATTGCAACAGGTAAAGGTAAAAATAGGTAAGACCAGGAGAGTTTGTGGGTGAATTAATTAAATTAGCTGTATTGGTAAAGTAGCAACTTTTATGCTTTTCCTGTGCATTTAATTGCTATAGACAAAGAATCAAGTCTCAAGTTTTCATGAAAAATCTTTAAATAACACTTGCTTTAAATTTATACTTGATTTGGCCAATAAGGATAGCCTGCTCTAACCTAATGAGCATAGTACACAGGATGCTACCAGATGCCAAAGACAGAAACCAAAGATGAATTAGGCTCACATAGGAGTGAATTGATATCAAGGAAATTAGAACTTGATTGAAATCCCTCCCTGTGTCCTTTTATTGATGATGTCTGTGCTTTAGATTTTAATCTCTTGTACTCTAGATGGGTGCTCTCCATGCAGCCTGGACTGTGGCCTCATGTTCCCTTCAGTTTAGGGAGTGTTTCTATAACCCTAGCTTGATCTCAAAACTTCGTGGATGAAAAGTTTGATTAGCATTACCTAGGTCACGTGCTTATATGCTGGATTAAGAACTGTGATGAGGGAAGGAGAGATACATTATCATTCTGTCAGCTTGGGTCAGGTCCCTCTCCTATAACTAGGTTTTGGATATGTTCCTAGAAGAAATTGCAATAGGAAATGGAGTATAGCTCAAGTTCAGGAATTTTGCTCAATAGTCTGTCACCCTAATTCATACACACTTCATGGAAGCTGAAAAGCAGTTAGTGATCTTTTCTTATCTGTGACTTTTCATATTCTATGATTGTTACACTTACTCTAGAGACATTTGGACTACAATGAACCTTTAAAAATTTTACTCTAAGTTCTTTGTTTATGTGGCACCACATACAAATTCACTTTTCAAACATATATCCAAGTCCAATTTCTCACAATATCATGTTAGTTTCTTGAAATCTCTGTAGAAAATTCTGTCAATTTCAAAAGTAATCAAAAGTATTTCTAACATTTTCAAAAACATGTATTTTTTTTAGTAAGAGGAAGCCCCTGAGGACAAAAAGGGAAGTGCTGTGTTATTTATCTTCATGAATCTACACACAGGATTTGCACAGAAATGTTCTTCAAGTAGAATGGGGGTAAAACATATAGCTTACTAGGCAAATAGCAAGACTTCAGGGATGTATAGTCCTCTCTTTCCTATCCTAAACTTTGGTTTGATGAAGGTTAAGACATTTATGATTCAGTTTTCATGCAAAGCTGTATTCTCCAAAACAGATGTTTCACTCTGTCCAATTCTTACAGGAGGAAAACGTGAACTTCTAGACAGAATACTCAGATACATGCTCCTCTGCTCAAGAGATTTTCAAGAAATTTTCCTTCTCTAATTTCTCTATAAGTTAAACCTTCTGTCTTTTATTTGGGATAGAGAAAAACAAATCCCCAATATATTCAAAACTTATTTTCTGAAGGCACGATGTTCATAAAAATCCATGCTAGTTAGATTTGTATTACTCAAATATTTAGGGCATGACTACCTGATGTACACTATACTATGACGAAAATTAAATTGCTCGATGATAAGTTTTTATATTCTAACAATATAAGAAACATTTGGTTGATGAGAAGACTGTCTATCTTGAAACCAATTATGGTGTAATTTTACAACCAGATTTTAGTATCATCTTTTAATTCTGGGGATGAAACATTTAAATTTCAATTAAAAATTAAGAAGCTTCTGCCTCCAATGAAATGCTTCATTCCAAGAGAATTCATTAAATAGTTACTGTAAGTACAATCCTGCACCAATAGATTTAGTTTGAATCCAGAATAATTCGATTATTACTCTAGAATCATCGTTCAGAATCTACTGGACATTTTAAATTATTTTAGCAAATGTCACCATAGAAAATGCAGTTAAACTACATTTTTATTAAAGATTTTGGATTTTATTAATATTATGACTAAACTGAAACATATAGAAAAAGAAATTGGTTCTGTTCAGAGAAATGTGGGATTTACCTAGGGCTTTGAAACCCAAACTACCCAACTCCCAATTTTTCCAAAAACAAATACCATACATCAGTGGAAAACCTCTATTAAACTTTAAGGGAGATTTAAAAGTCTCCCTTTCCTTTTAGGCCGGAAGGCAGATGATTTGTTGGTGAGAGCAGATGCATTCATAGATTGATTTTTGAGCATGAAATTCAGTACGTTCAGTTGAATGTTAGGATGTATATTACATGTCATAAAAATACTCATAAAATTTTTGGGAAAAATTCCCAGACACAGTTATGAAACATAAAGCAAACTATCTTACTCATTAAGAACAAAACAAAAAACCCCACAAAATGAACAACAAAAAAAATTGGGATAGTCATTCTGCCATGATAGCCATCTATTGATTAAACTTCAATGTTGCTGTCACTTTTTAGCTTGGAATAAGTTTAGATTTTCTTTTGTTTCTTTGTATGTATTTTGAAATGTTTACTTATATCATAATTAGCACAGAATTATCCATATTTATGGGATAACATGTGATGTTGCAATATATGTATACATCTGTACTATTCATATCAGGGTAATTGTTACTATCGATTAAATCATTTAACATTGCTTTGCAACAAATTAGTCAAAGTGCTTTCTTCTAACTTTTGAAATACATACTACTTCATATCTATAATCACTATACTGTGTAATAGAACTCTAGAGTTGACTTCTTTTATTTAACTCTAATTTAAACCTGTTAACCAACACTTTCCAAAACTTTCTCCTCCCTATTCTCTTTAGAGTAACCTCTATTTTATTATCAATTTTTTTTTTGAGACAGGGTTTCTTTATGCAGTTCAGGCTGGCCTTGGGCTCACTTTGTATCCCAGGCTGGTCTTGAACTTGCGACTAACCTCCTGCCTCAGCCTCCCAAGTGCTGGGATTACAGGAGTGTGCCACCATGCCCAGCTCCCTCCATTTTTTTTTTAGTACGTGTTTGAAGCATATAATGATCACATTCATTGTGGGGAGCTAGTATATGTATGCAACGTGTCTTCTCAATTTTTATGAAATCAATATATTCAGATTCCACGAATGAGTGAGATGCTCCAGATCTATCTAAGTTTCTTAAATAAGAATATTTCACCCTTTTTTATGCCTGGTTGATATTGCATTGTGTATATATACTATATACTATATACTATATTTTTAAATTTATGTCTCACCTCTGAAACTATGAACCAAAGTAAACCTTGCATCAAGTTATTTTTCTCAGATATTCGTTCATGGTGACTAACACAGGCACTTACCTTGGTCCTATTTCTTCTCTATTGTGTATATAATATTGCAATGAACATAGGAATGCAGTAGCCTCTTGATCACACTGATTTAATTTTGTTTTGACATATATATAGTGGGCTACTGTTGGACAGTGCAATAGTTACATATTTAGTTTTCAAGGAACCTTCATATTACTTTCTATAATGGTTGCACTCATTTGCATTCCCACCAATAGTGTATATTCTCTTTTTAAAATTTTTGTATTAGTTCACATGTGCAGTATGTGGTGTTTACATTCCTTTCAGGGGGTTTGGGATACAAAGATTTTCTTTTCTCCACTTTCTTGGCAGCCTTTGTTATATTTTATTTTATTTTATTTTTTGTGGTACCAGAAAATGAATTCAGGACTTGTACTCTGAAATAGAACCCCAACCATGTTCATATTTTACTTTGAGAAAGGGTTTCACTAGGTCTCTGCGTTGCTCAGGCTGAGCCTAAACTTGTCATCGACCTGCCTCAGGCTCTCTGAGTGGTGGGATTCCAGGTGTGCCCCACCAGGCCTGGTTTCTTTTATCATTTTGATATTAGCGATTCTTATTGAGATAAGGCAGCAAAAAAATTGTAGCTTTGGTTTGCATTTCTCTGAAGATTAGTGACATTGAATATTTTTCATATAACTTTTGGCTATTTGTTACATTTTGAGAAATATCAATGTATGTTTATTGCCCTTTTAAAATTTAAAAATAACACAATTTAAATATAAATTGTAAATAAAATTTAAAAATAGTACAATTTAAATATAAATTGTTTTATTTTTGAAATGTAGTTTGCCTATGTTGGTTAAGGTGGCCTTGAAAAGGGTTAAAGCAAGTCTCCTGCCCTAGGCTTACAGGTAGCTTGGTCTACAGATGAATGCCAACGCCACCAGCTATAGCCCACTTTTGGTCAGATTATTATTATTGTTATTATTATTATTAATTTGCTATAGAAATTAGTTCCTCATCCATTCTGGATGGTTAGATACACAACTGGCAAATATTTTATCCCATTCTGTAGATTATCTTTTCACGATGTTGACTTTTTTCCTTTCTTTAGTATTCAGAAGCTTTTTAGATTGATATAATATTATTTGTTTATTTGTGCTTTTGTTGATGGTTCTTTGTGGTCTTATAAAATTTTCTTGCCTATTTTGATCTTTTGGAGTTTTTCTTCTATTATTGCTTCTAGTAGTTACATGATTTCAGGTCTTACATTTAAGTCTTTAATTCATCTTGAGTTGAGTTTTATATATAATGAAGGATAGGGTTCTAGCTTTACTCTTCTGCATATAGATACCCAGCTTTCCAGCACTATTTATTGAAAAGACTGTCTTTTCTCCAATGCATAATCTTAGTACCCTTTTCTGAGAACAGATTGTAGATGTCTGAGTTCACTCTCTGTTGTGTTCTATCGGTCTATGTCTGTTTTTATGCCACTAACATTCTATTTTCATTAGCATAGTTCTTAAATTTTGTTCTTTTTATTCAATATTGTTTTGCTATTTGGAGATATTTTTTAGTTTCGTGCAACCTTTAGGATTGTTTATTCGAGTTCTGTGAAGAATATTATTTGTATTTTGAAAGGGATAGCATTGTATCTTTGATCACTTTAGGAAACTTTTAACAGTATATACTTTTCTAATGCATGAACATGATAGTTTTCCATTGGTTTTGGGATCCTCTTTAATTTATTTCAATAATTGTTTTTGTTGTTGTTGTGGAGATCTTTTACCTCTTTGGTTAAGTTCATCTCTAGGTACTGATCTTTTATTGTAAGTGTTGTAATAGATATTACTTTCTTGATTTATTTTTCTTCTAACAACTCACTCTGGGCATATAGAAATACTACTAATTTTTCATTTACCATTATATTTTTGAATTTTTGTATGCTGATTTTGTATCCTGAAACTTTGCTGAATCCATTTCTTCGTTGTAATAATTTTGTATAGCAATTTTAGGATTTTCTATATATAAGATCAGTTCAACTGTCAACAGTAACATTTTGATTTCTTTTCTAATCTGGGTAACCTTTATTTCTTTTTCTTGCTTGATTGTTCTGGCTATGATTTGAAACAGTATGTTGAATGAAAGTGGTAAAGTATGAGCCTTGTTGTGTAGTTACAGATCTTAAAAAGATTTCAACTTTTCCCCATACAGTATGATGTGAGCTGTGAGCTTGCTATATATGACCTTTATTATGATGAGATACATTCCTTCTACCCATAATTTGTTCCAAGTTTATCCATAAAATGATAATTGGTTTTACAAAATGTTTTTTCTACATTTATTGAGATGATCAGGTGATTTTTGTTCTTCAAACTATTGCTATAAATTTATTAATTTGTATATGTTGAACCATCCTTCAATTCCTGGAATAAATCCTTCTTATCATGAAGAATAATCTTTCTTAATATGCTGCTAGTATTTTATTGAGGAATTTTGGATCTGTGTTCATCAAAGATACTGGCATGAAGCTTTATTTTGTTTTTGCTGTCCATATTTGGTTTTGTTATTAGGGTAATGTTGGCATGAGTTTAGATCAATGTCTT
>RJWT010025651.1:0-16082 GCA_004365215.1 Cuniculus paca | reverse complement strand
TTGCCCTTTCTAAAAGTGTTTCATTTTGAAATAAGGTCTTGCTAAATTGCATAGATGGGACACGAATGTGTGATTTTTCTGCCTCAGCCTCCCAAGCGCTGTGATTAGAGAAATGTATTACTGCTCCAAGTTTAGTTGCCTACTATCTGCCTTTATAATTTTTAAATATTTGTTTATTTTTTGTGGAACTAGGGCTTGTACTCATAACCTTCATACTGAAGTACATGCTCAGCCTTTTTAAAAATTGATACATGGTCTTCCCAATTCTCTAAATTGCCTGGTCTGGGCAGGGCTCAAACTTTTGGTCCTCCTGCCTCAGTTTACAGACTGCTAGGCTGACAGGTGTGTGCCTCATGCCAGCTTTGTTGCTTAATTTTTAAAGTGAAGAGTTAGCTGCTTCTGAATTTGGTGGCAGTTTTATCTTAATATTTTGCAGGATCCTGATATGATCAGATTGCTGTTGCATTTCAATTATTTTATTTACTTACGTTATTCATGCAACCATAAATCAATGATGCACATTCATATCACAATTTATGGAAGACTTCTAACCATAAAGTATTTAGTGTGTTTCTGTTTTGCACAAAGAATTCTTACATTTTTATGTCTTGCTCAATAAATTGTACAGGTAAAATTCCTGTTCCTAGGACATCTGTCTTTAAAATTAAAAGAATGTTTGTATTGTATGTTGTACTTTTAAATTAAATATGTGTACATAATATTTATATGAATTTTGCTGGAATGTAATAACAAATGACCTGATAGAATTTTGAAATGGTCTCTCAAAAAAGAGGAATAGAAAATACTTTCTGCTTTTCAAGTCTTATGGGCTCTGTCACAACTATTCAACTCAGCCACTGTGTCATGAAAGCAGCCACTGATGATTCATAAATCAGTGGGTGTGGCTGCATTCCAATAAAGGTTTCTATAGGAAAATGAGCTGTAGGGCACTTTTGTTCTGCTGTCAGTAGCCTGTCTTCTTCTGGGCCCCAGAACCTCAGAGACAATTGAGAGGGTAAATGGGTTCCCTTGGGAGGGGAGCCCAGGCTGGCGGGTGGGGTGGGGAGGGCATCAGATTATTTGCTCTGAGGGTGGCCTGCTTGTCTTTCTACAGCCATTTTTGGTTCTGAGTGTTTCACATTCTGATTCCTAGTTGAGGAGGGGATAAAAATTAATCAAAGAATAAATAAATAAACACCACTGAAATGATTGGGTTAAAGAATTTTCCATATCCATATATCATAAGTGTTTAGAGGCTCCAAATTTGGAATAAAGAGACCCCTTTTTCCTCTCCATTTTCATTCAGTCTTGCCAGCATGATTGTGTTCTACATTCCAGAATTGCAAATTATACTGTATTTATTGTAATAACTGGTACTTCAGATTGAATTTGTGTTTATCTTTCCTCTGAGGGAAAATGACTAGTTACCACTGTGTGGACATTGTACACAGTCTTTCAGGGAGAAAGAAAAAACTGCATTCCGCTTCACTCATTGGTACTAAGAATCTAACTGTCCTGTTATACAGTCACTCTACAATTTAGTTCTCCCTGAACAGAATTGAGAAAACACTGTTGGAGCTTTCTAACAATTAAATGAAAGGACAGGAAGTATAGTAACAAAGAGGCTACTGTTTTAGTATTTCATTTCGCCAGGCCTCTTAGGCTACCATCTTAAAAATAAAACCATAAACAATCACTAGAAGAAGTAAAAATATGCCATCTCAGCACCATCTTAAAACAATTTTGCTATTTCTATACTTCTTTGACTAAAACTTGCTGCATTAGCAGTCTCACAAAATCAGATAGAGAAATATCATATCAAGTACAATTGTGAATATAATCAACTCTTACATAATTACAAAATAACACTGTGAAGCTTCCAAAATAAAATCTAATATGGAGTGAAACTAATGTTTAAAAAGAAAGAAGAAAAAAAAAGGAAAGATTAATAGATATGTGCTCCCCTGAAATGAAGGCTCTCAAGCATTTAGCGTGAAATTGGTATTTTGCCATTAAAAAAAGGGAGACATTTTAGAGACCTTTTCAGATACAAGGGGAGGTGTTACAAATTTAGGGGAGTGAAGGAAAGGATAACCATTACAAAGAACTATGGGATGTCTTTTCTTCTCATGTGATTTAAAAAAAATTAATATCTGTCAATCAGCATATTGTAGAAATTTTAATAAAGACACCTCTCATAAACTACCCATTGTTACCTCAAAGGACCATGAGATCAACTTCCTTCTGTTAACCACAGCTTTGTTATCAGATTTTTCTCCAATGAAACTTTTGGAGAAAATGTTTCACTAAATAGCATTATGTAGTTAAAATTAAAGACTATGAGACAATTATATAGTCCTGCAAAACAATTAGGTATCTAGCGAGCAGAGAATGTTTAAGATGCTGCCTAGCACATGGCACTAACATGATTGGATTTCTTGCAAAGAAACAGACTATGCATATGAATGTTTTCTTGAGCTGAGAATTGGAACACAGTCTCTTCATGCCAGGCTCATTGTGGGGACTTAGTAAAATCTGTACATCTAAAGTGTTCATTTGCTGTTCTAAAATGTGTTCATTATCTAATCTGTTAGTAAATATTGTTAGTAGATGATCTTGTTAGTGGAGAATAGATATTGCTGCATCCCTTTCTATGTTCCTATAACTCTCACATATGGAATGCAAAAACTCCCTTTTCCCATACTTGTGACAAAATTTAAACACTGGCTTCAGCTGACAGCTAAGACACGCAGTTCACAAAACAGTCCAGCAGAATCCAGTTGCCTCTTGGGAATTCTAGATCATTTCTCATGATTTTCAGTTTGGACAAATGTAGTATGAAAAGCTGAGAAAGTCATCTTGAAACCATGATGGGAAAGCTTCTTTTAAAATGGAGTCAACATAGAAGCAGGCTACATTAGTCAGCTTTTCCATTGCTGGGGCAAAATATGTGACATTTGCAGTTTAAAAGAGAGGTTTAATTCAACTCATGGTTTCAAAAGTTGCAGTCCATAGTTGGTTCATTCTAAAACAGAAGCATCATGATGAGAGGGCATGGTTGAGCAAATTTGCTCACTTCATGGTGGCCAGGAAAACAGCATAGAAGAGTGTCACCGTGAGAGCTATACCTCCAAAGACATGCCCCTAGTCACCGCCTCTGACTGGAGCCCACCTCCCTACAGCACATGCAGCAATAGACATGGGTGGAATAAACTACTCAGGAGCATCATGCCCTCATGATTCAATCACCTCTGCAGGAGTCTTTCAATGTTGTCAAGTGGACAATTAGCATGAACTGGCACATAAACCAGTAACAGAAGAGCGAAAGGAGGTTGGTTTTTTTTTGATGGGCTCTGAGTTCATGTTTTCAGTTGAAGTTAGATATATCTCTGGATTGTTTTGCTATATTAATTTTTTGTCTTGCAAAATTAGCTCAGAGTACAGTGCACCATCCCTTTATAAAAGACTTAAAACATTAAGTGGCAAAGAGTGAGTTCTAAAAGTCTACACAGATTTAATCTATAATGATACCAAATAATAAAACTATGAATGAGTAAATGAAGTGCTATTTTGTGCAATGTTAGCTAGTTATGCTAACCTCTCTTCCCCATTATTTAAGCCAATTTTCTCATATGTAATGTGTCATATACTCATGTCTGTCATCAATGAAGGTAGTTCTTACACAGTCTATGTTTCAAATTTCATCTCTTGAGAACCCATTCTCTGAATTCTACTCACCACTTTCCTTAAAGCTATATATATATGTATATTATATTCAACCCTCATTTCTTTGAATATAATTTGTCTACAATGAAATGTTCATTTTTCTGTATATGACAAAGAGCATTTAATTCTCTTAAACCTTTCTTAATTGACAATTTGTGAAACTTTGGTGACAATGCCTGGAAATCTACCATCCCACACTCATTCCAATATACAAATGCCTCTACTTTGTCTCTCACTGTTTTGAACTGTTGCGTTCTGCTGTTTTTTTCTTTCATGATTGTGTTTGTGGAAGTGTTGAAGAACAATAATATTTTCTTGATATGCTTGGTGTGCACACACCCACACAAATACATAAACCCTGTTTGAAGGTGGTACTGTTTTTTGTTTTTTGGTTCCAGGAATTGAACTCATGACCTCTTGCCAGGAATATAGCTCAGCAGTGCAGTGCCTGTGTGGCAAGTGCAAGGTTCTGAGTTTGATTCCTGGCTCAAACAAAAAGACATATGTTTGAAAACAAAACTGAGATATATCCCCAGACCCTTGAAGGTGGTATTCATGAAATTCACTCATTGTAATAGGATATGAGCAGCAGAAAACACCCAGACAATTGGACAGATTACCCAGAAGTTATTAAGATTTAAATTTTATTGCTTTATTTTTGTAACTTGAATGTGTGACTTCCTTGTAGCATTCAATGATTATTTGTGGTTTTCAAAATTAATTACTGAAAGGAAGGCTCAACTCAGGAAAACTATGACTGAAACTGAGTATTACTACTGAAATATCATTTACTTATTATTGCTTTATAAGCCACCCTAATATATAAACTTTTTTAGGTTACAATTCCATATGCCGGCCATTTAGGCAATATTCAGGTGGTTGATTTTTCTATACTCATCTGGAATTTGGCAGAATATTTGTAGTTTTAAGATGCTTTTTCAAAGATGCATCTTCTGTTTCATATCTTCCAATAGTCAAAACTATAGCAAACTACAATTTAAGGCTACATACAAGAATGTAGTAACTCAACTATCTTCAAGAGAATTGTGTCAGCGAGCTCTTACTGGAGAAACTGATTAAATCTAAGATATACACATATGTAAGAATTTACAAGATGGGCTTACAATGGTCACCCACAGAGTCAGGTGTGGAAAAGTGAAAAAGGGCCCCCTGAACACTGGAGAGGTGGAGGATTCAGTGGAAGGCTTGGCGCTCACTGTAGTGTCCTATGCAAGTTCCCATCACGAGATCAAAGGGCTCTTGATGGAAGCCAAAAGACCATGTCCACAGTAAAGGTGAAGAAACAGAAGCAAGTCTTCCTTTTTCATATCCCTTTTATTCCATACAGGGGGCAAGCCTAATGGTTGCTGTCACTCACACCCAGTAAATTCCAGTAAATCTTCAATTAATCCCATCAGCCACACCCAGAACTATACTGATCCAATTTAATTGTGCATTTCTTATTCAAATTGACACAATCAGTTAACTGTCACAGAGATAAAATATAGATTTGGGGAAACATTTTTTGATTATCTTTGCAAATGATCATTGATGGAAATACTAGTGAAATTAGAATGCTAGGGCAAGCTCCATGTAATATATCACAAAAAAAATTCCATTTGCGATAATAGGCAAAATAGAAGAATGACAAAGAAAATAATTTCTCAGGGAATTCAAAACTATCTACCTGAGGAACTGACCCAGGTGTTTAACTTGCACCGCCTGATAATATTCAAAATGATTCTTGGAGACTGCTGTGAGTATAACTTTTATTTCATATGTAAAGAAATTAAGCCTTGTGATGATAAATAATATGTTGTTCATGTTTTTAGGATTGTTGGATTATAAACTGAGTTGATCAAGCTCATTATATCTTTGCATTACTCATCCTTATTTTACAGTTTTCCTATAGTGAGAGACTTAATTTGTATTTGATACCTGTACCTTTCATACAAGAGGTCAATACAGACTGCACTATGATTAATAATTTCTTACTTGTTCTACCTTGCATCACTATCTATTTTATCTTAAAAAGATTGTTTTCCTTCATGTATCTGAATTTCCTTAAAGAAAGACTTTTTATGATTGATGTTCTTATAGTTTGGAATGTCATGTATTGTAGTTATTTAACACATACATACACTTAAAATGGAATTCATTCTGAGTTATGTAGTGAGTATATATATATATGCAAAACAAAATTTTTGTTTTCAAGCATATGTCTTTTTGTTTGAGCCAGGAATCAAACTCAGGACCTTGCACTTGCCACACAGGCACTGCACTGCTAAGCTGTATTCCTGGCCCCTCAAGTGTACTTTTAAACCTTTAAAATGAAACTCTCGACAAGAAATGGCATTGAAGAATAATATTAGTTTATAATATCTTATTGGATAATAATATAAAGGACTAAATTTAAGTAGTTTGTAAGCATTTTACATATATTGAAAAGGATATCACTAATGCTGATGAGTGTGATATGATATTGTAGCTGCAAATCAATAAGTGGTTTGTTAAGGGAATGTAGGTGTGTATCAGAAAACATATGACCCTACAATGGCAAAAGTATAGAATGTGCCTAGAAAAATATAACTAAACAAATTGAATGTCACCCACACTTATATGTGCATACACATACATGATTCTCCATTTCTGCCTTCTTTCCTGCCTTCATTTCTCCTTTTTCCTCTCTCTCCCTGTCTCCTTACCTCCCTAATTCCTGTATTCCTTCTTTCTTTCCTTTTTCTTTGTTTTAACAGGGATGTGGCTCAAACCCAGAGCATCACTGAACTGTGGTCTCAGTCTCACAAACACCTTTATTCACAATCAAGACTTATATAATGATTCATAATGGTAAAAAAATTATCATTCATGATATATTTTAGTGAATTGAGAATTTTTTTTCATTGAATGCAGGATTTACATAAAATGACAATTTCACTGGCTCAGATGTTGAGAGAGTAAAAAAGGAGGCAATGTGTACAACAAGCAGGATAGGCTCTGCTATGATCGCATTATAAGCTAAAGTCAAATACTGTGTTTCTACATAACAAATATTATATTTTCATTTACACTTCAAGCACAACTACAGGTGAGAAAGTGGCCTCTTATTTTTCTCAGTGAGAAAATGGAGCTGGAGACAGAGGCTGAGAGGTATCATTACGAAGTACTCTGCCAGCAGGGCTTTACCACTGCTGTCATGTACAGAGAGTGGTACACAACATATGACCTCTCATGTCATCAACCAAGTCACATGGTCACTTTAAGTCATGTAGGGTACTGCAAACATATTATGTACCAAGGCATGATAGAAATACAACTTTGCTGAACAACTTTATGAATTACTAAATGTACAAGCACATCATTGAACACACACAAAATTATTATGGCTATGGAAAGTAAACTAACATATAGATTGAAAACAAGTCTAGAAAAAAATTTAAAGCGATGCTACTAAGCGAACTTCACACATTTATTGAGCTGGAGATGTAGTTCAATGGTATAGCATGTATTTATCAGCACAAGGACTTGCATTTGATTCTTATCAACACACACACAATGCATTTATTGTCTATTTAGTTTTCCTTATTTTAGACAATAAATGTTCTTCTAATGGGAAAAATAGACAAATAAATACATTGTGAATTTGTAGATTAATAATGTAATTCCAATCTTTTATTTCTTTTTCTCCATTTGAGTTATTGCTTCTCCACTAAATTGTATGTGATTATTTTAAAAATATGTTTTTCCTAAGCATAAAAGTCTAGAAAAATATCAGTGATTATAAAACTATAATGCATTACAATTTAGAAAATCTTCCAATTTTTTCTGACCAAATTTTATATATGTATTCAAATAAGATTTGAACCAGATTTCTAACTCCTTACCCAAGAACATGCCAATCCTGGTTTATTTCATCGGAATCATGCAAACTTTATTAATTTGGCCAAATGATCATAAAACTTTAGGCATGGATTTTTAAAAATGGGAAAATCCCAAATTTAACTCTGAAACTTAATTCAAATTAGCTTAGGAATTTATTGTTCATTTTTGGAAGAAGGTTTTTAAGAAATGTAAGTAGATCATCATTATTTAAGTGTAATTTCTTTGTCTAAAAGAAACAATAATAGAAAGCACAAGATTTATAGACTTAATACAATTATTATAGTAGAAATATTATAAGTAAATAATTTTTCTTGTAAACCTGAAAGAATTAATTAAATAATATTTACAATGGTTGCAATGAAATTTATAAATATTTTTCTGATACCTAATTTGTCCTTAAAAATAGATGAAAGGTCATAGCAGACTTAATCTCCCATAAACTTTATTTAATATCTCTCTTCTACCATTAGAATTAAGCTCTTTGAGAGCAGAAACTTTCTGCTTTCTTATTTCTGTGCTCACAATGTATTTAATACAGTACTCTATGTTCTAAATGTCTTTGAAAAAAGAATACTTTAACTATATTTAACTATGTTACAACCCATTTAACTGTAATTAACTATGTTATAAAAATGATGCAAGTGTGCCAAGTAAAGTGACACAAACTTTTAAGCCCAGAACTCTGGAAGGCTGAGGCAGGAGGATTGCAAATTTCAGCCTACCCTGAACAACTCAGTGATTTAGCTCAATCCTGTTTTAAAAAAATTGGGATTTAGGGATGTTACTTAGTGCAAAAGCAGAGTTGAATCCTCCGTACCAAAAACAAACAAACAAATCAGGAAAAAGGTGCAATACTATCTGCATTTGGTACAGTTTTAATAAAATGACTTTTACTCTTCTGAGATCAGGGAGGCCAGGCATGGTGGCCCATGCCTGTAATCGCAGTGCTCCAGAAGCTGAGGTTGGAGGGTTGCTGTGAGTTTGACGCCAGCCTGGGCTACTTAGTGAGTTCAAGTTCAGCCTGAACTACATACTGAGACCCTGTCTAAAAAAGACAAAAAAAAAAAAAAAAGATTACTGCAGTAATTAAACAAGATTCATAAAAAAATTTATTTTTCCCTTAGATATTGTTGAAATTTTGATAACATAAATTATGTTTAAATAAATATTATGTGAAAAATACTTTCTCAGTACCTCAGAAATCATTTCTCTGATCATTGTTCTCTATACTTCTAAAAGATATTAGAATTTTAGTGTAGGATATTTAATCCCTAGTTTTTCTTAATTGAATTTCTATTAAGAGTGACGGAATGACACTAATGGACAATAGGCAGACCATACATAGAATTTTGACCCTAAACCTTCAGCAACATGCCCCAGAAACAAATCTACAATGTCCTAGTTGTTTTCTCATTGCTGAGACACGATCCCTGATACCCACAATTCAAAGAAAGAGAATTTTACTTTGGCTTACAGTTTTTAGAGGCATCAGTTCCTAGGGGCCCCAAGGCCTGCCATCATGATATGGTAGTGGGAGAGAGACTGAGAGAGAGAGAGAGACAGAGAGAGAGATCAAGGGAGAAGCAGACAAGATAGATCCAGGCCCCAATCCATTCAATCACCTTGCAGAGGCCCACCTATGAGTACATGGGGCTATGAGGGACATTTTTTGACATAAACCATAACACACGGTAAAACAGAAAACAACCCTGAAATCCAGCCTGCTAGAATTCCTAGCTCAACTAATGATACAGGGAGCTAAATAATAACTTTTGCGACAGTCAGCCTGGGGTGAACTGGACCAATAAAACTGCAAGCTTCCCACTTTTTTGTCTGCAATTTCAACCGAGGACTAACCAGAGAGAGCCAGTTATGCGCCTCTAAACAATGCTATAGGATTCAGTGCCTGTGGTCCACCCTCCAACAGTTTAACTCACCAAACAGCTTCCAAATAGACAAGCACGGAGACTTCCTTTTTATACACTACAAAGTTTTCCCTCTCCTTACCTTTCCCAGAGCCAAAGTCAGAATGATTGACTCCTTTGCTATAGCAAACTCAGAAAAATGTTTACATTTTTCCTTTGGTTGGTCTTCATTTATTTCCAGAAAACATGTTGCCAAATATATATCAACAGCCATACTATATAACTAAATATGCATTAACACATATAGAGACTATGCTAGTTTCCTAAACAAAATGATGCAATAAAGATGATTATTAAAGAGTTATGTATTGACCACAGGGACCAGAGAAATATTAGTTTACTTACAAAAATTAAAGAAAATCTTTATAATATCTTCTGACCCACTTTAAACATATTTATCAGTTCAAAAATAGATCACTTTAGTTTTTTCTAACCTAATATACATAACAGATTCATTGTCAATGCCAAGTGATCTGAAGCATTCTGAGTCACCTTTCAAAACTAACTTTTTGCTGAATTTGAATTGTTTTACAAACTCAAAGGAAATCTACTGTTATTTTAGAGTTTTCTTTTTGAGATGGAGTCTAACTGTTACCTAGGCAGGTTTTGAACTCACAAACACCCTGCCTCAGAGTTCAAAGTGTTTGTGGTCACTGGTACACACAACCTGCTTGGCCTATTTAAAATTTTTTAATGGGCTTATAGAATTTGTCAGAATTAATGTTTTCTGATTAAAATATATTGTCTGTAGGCTAAATTCAAAAGGCTTGGACACAATCTTGTAATTATAATGAGTACAGCTACATTCCAGGATAGGATTCTTAGATAATCTAAAGTTTTTCATTCTTATTACCATACCATTTTTTAAACATGCAAATTCAACATACTGATAAGATATCTAATTAGGACATATTTCATTTTTCATAAGATGCAGTAAAAAGTTGTTAAAAATAAAACATTAGTTTATATTGATAATTTTTGAAGAAACATATAACCTTGAAAAACAAAGTACAGTGACAGGAACCTCGTATACCCAAAACGATTCTGGTCTACTTTTCCCTTCCCTTATTCTTTGTCTTAGAACTCAGACATTTCTTATTGCCAACAGAAGTGCTTGGAGACAAAGATATCACTAATCTTTGAGCCATGAAATAAGAATCCAAGACATAAAAGTCAAATGAGGGTCTTTCAAGGGAGGATAATAAATCCAGCAGTCCCCAAGGGGAGAATGCACAGACGAATACCTTGCACCAACTGAGTTACATAAAATTCTGCTATTTGAGATGCTTTCTTTGGAGCATGAGGACAGTTTGACCAGATTCTCAAATATCCTTAGAAGGACTAAATTCTTTTCAATAAAATAAAAGTATTATAACAGTTTTGAAATTTAAAATGTAAAAAAGGTCTAGTCTCAAACAGACTTCTTAATCTCTGATCTTCATCACTTCTTAACACATATCATACACAAAGCCAAATAGTATTTAACAGCAGAACTACATATGTGTTTGTTAAACCATTAATTTACAGAGAGAAATGTTATTTCTATGTTCTGCTACATAAGGGTATTTACAGTGCCTTTGAAAATAAATGGAATGGAATATTTGGCAAAAAAACAGAGAGAAAATGAAAATAGGAGAAAGAATGAAGGAACCACTCAACTACAACACAACTTGGTCTGAATTAACTCTCACCCTGCCTGGGAGATCTATAAGGAATGTATAAACACATATTGTCAGATTCTGTTCTTTAGAAATGCAGAATTTGTCCTTTTGAGAAATATCCATATTTAAACATCATTAAGTACCTAGCTCATTTCTCTCTGGAAACTCAGAGAGCTATTATTTCATAAAACTTTTTCAATTACAGATGATACTTAATGCTAATATATAATTATAATTCTTCAATTTTATTTTAAAAAACAAAATTAGCATATAAGTTCTTTAGTAAAACAAAATTAAATACTATTGCTTCATATGATTTTTATTATCTCTTCCCCATTCAAACTATTGAAAAGGTAATATTATACAATATATACAAATAGACATTTAGGATGAAAAGCTTCAAACAAAAAGCATGATTTTGTATCCAAGAATCTGGTATAGGCTAATAACATGGAAAGAAAAATAAAAGGAAGGAAAGAAGGAAGGAAGGAAGGAAGGAAGGAAGGAAGGAAGGAAGGAAGGGTAGAGACGAAGGAGAAAAGAATAAAATCAGCTGAGGTACTTCTTTAGAAAGGCTAGAGGAGATGCCTATGGAATTGGAAATGATCTTAGCAATGTAATGGTCTGTGTAACCTCTGAGCTGTCAAATCCTAGACTGCATAAGACTAATAGCTCTTTTATAAAGAGTTTCTTTTAGCACTGCTCCCCAAACTCAAAGGCGCAGAACAGTAGCTATTTAAGGGCAAAGTGATAAAGACTCACTTACTTAGGTTGATAAGCTTTCTCAGGAGTAGCATTTTGATTCTGAAACAAGTCACAGAACTCATTAACAGAACCAATGGCAATGATAATAGACTATGACTATCTTTAATTGTCCCTCTGTTGTGTTATGCATTTAAAGCCACATTTAGAATGAAAGCTTTGAAAGTAATTTAATGGCAAGATTTAGGTTTTAAAGTAAGATAATCTCACACCTGTAACAAGATCAGTTCTGCTTTACGCACATGTCCTGGATCACCTTCAGAAATCTTTGTTGACCACATAAAATGAAAACACTTTAAACTAACGATTTTGAAAAATAAAAAAAGGTTTTTATCATTTAGTATTCAAAGACATTAACTTTATGAAACATGAAGTAAAATGCTAGCTACAAACGTGGCTCCTACTTTCAATGGTAATCCAGATATTAAAGCACCAAAAACTTAAATAGGCCCTGCTGTAATATATTGCAGATATTTTCAAGGCTTTCAGTATGGTGCAGAGAAGTATATAAAGTTCAAATAAGCAAATTCAATATTATAAAAAATGTTATATTTACAAAAACTTAAAAGGATTTTGTTTTATTTTTAATAAAAGCTCCAGAAAGTAAGCTCATAAAGGCAGCTAGAGCACTTTGCTCATTACTGTAACCGTAAGAAGGGATATCTTGGATGTGGATATATTTTATTTTATTGAAGCAGAGTTTAGGTTTTAAAAGCATTATGACTTATAGCAACAAAGAGATGTGGTCTTGGGCCCAGAGAATGCAGTTCTAGTGAGTCACTTGTATATGAATGACTCGAGGGGCTTTGAATTGTCTACCTTGCATATTTTGGTATACTTGTGAGTCTGTTTCTCATTTGAAGAATACTATGGTTCAGCCTATGCATCTGGATTAGATTTAATATACTCTATTGTTAAATGAGAAATATAGATTAATTTGTCAAATTACCTGATTCATGTAGGTATTTAAAATGATTTTCTGTGAATATAGTGAAAGAAATATCCCTGAAATTTATCTCTGCAGTTAAATGTCATGTTAAGTGCTTCACATATAATAGCAAACTAGAATAAGGGTGTGAGGCCCCTGGGTTCAATCCTTTCTACCACATTAATTAACTGACTAAATGATGAAACAACTGGAATAAAATGAAAGGGTGGCAATAGTTCATCAACTGTGTATAAAACAATGTGATTAGAAATGGGAGAAGTCCAAAGGTTCAGAAAACTGCATATCAGGTTTCAGTTGTTTCTTTTCTCCTTGTTTTATTACACAAGAAGGAGGCTTACAAATGAAATGAAACAAAAAACAAGTTTGCTTATAATAAATTGGATAAAGATTCGTGAAACTAGGGAATATGTTGCTTTATCTTCCATTGTTTCTTTCTTTCAATATATCTAATGACTTTTTTCACATTTTTCCTTTGGGGGAATACTTTTAGAATTGTATAAGAACCACTGTATTAAGTGTGAGACGGAAACTACTTAGTCACTTTTATCCCTTTAGTGCCATGTTTTAAAAACAAAGGGGGAAGTTAAACTAGGTATAGCCTACTGTATAATCAGGATACTTGACACAGCACAATGAAGTTTGAGAGATAAAAGGGCAATAAGCATATAAAACACTTTGGTTTCAAACTGAGCACCCACTTTGTATGAAGTAGGTTACAAACATAAAGCAGAGAAACACTTTACTCCTACCCTGTGTATTCTATACTTGCAAAGAGAAAGAAGATAAATAATTTAAATAAATCACAATGGATGGTGTGACAAAATGTGGAAATAGGTCATTTTAAAACTCTGTAGGAGAAGATAAAATGGGGAAACAAACACAGTGCTCAGATTAGGAAGGAAATGTTGGAAGAAGTGATGCCAATTCCTAAAATATCAGTAGAAGTCAGAAATTATGAAAGGGCAATTTATGCAAAAAAGAAAGTATACATGATACTGGCAGTAAGAAAGCTTTATGTGTGTGCAGAATTCGATAGAGGAGTCTACAGTGTGAAGTGGGGAGTGAAGGCTTAGGCACAGCTCCTGTCATGTGAAGACCATTAAAACATGCTAAAAATGACTAATGGTAGCCAGAAGAATATTGGACGTCATAGAAAATATTTAGAGAAGTTTTGGTTTTTCAGCTTCATATTAGAAAACACCTTTCTGACATGATAGAATAACTTAGACTCTAGCAATGAACTTAAAAGCAAATGACAGAAACTTGAACTAAAGTAAAAAGAGAGATGGCAAAAATATCTGAGTAGCTTAAAAAGCTAATAATCACTTCACTGAGGACTAAGTGATTGATTAGAGTCAGGGTGTGAAGAGCAAAAGAAGTTAATGGCAACCACCAGATTTCTTATTAGAGCAGCTAGATAAATGATGGAATCATCTAGGGAAGTTTTTTTGTGTGTGTTCAGTTCACCTATTCCTTTTACAGAGCCCAGAAATACATTTTCCAGCCTCAAGTGACTGATTTTTAGTCAATCCCATTGGTGGCACTGTTAAAGTCACTTTTGGGATCAATTCTTGGAAAAATTCTATGCAATTTAAGAGTCATTCTATTTCCTCCATGTCAGCATTAGAATTAATCTCTTCTAAATTGTTCAACTACAATGTTGATAGCAGTCTGGTTTCCCTGCTCCTTGTGACAAAACTTTCAAAAGACAAGGCTAACCCTGATTGTATAGCTTAACCATAGTTACAAATAAAACTTACTGTATTAATTTATAAAAGTGGCAAGGATATTTCTTACTATAACCCATTATTTCCTATTTTGACTAAACGAGAAATCAGTCAAAGAATAGGAATTTTTGGAGAAGAGAAATTTAGAGAAATAGGTTTAGAAAACACTGATGAACCCAATTTCAACATGCTGAATTTGTGTTCCTGTGTAATAATATTCAAGAGTAGAAGAAATAATATATTTGGATATGCGTATCTGTAATTTCAAAAGAGTAGACTGGAAATGCAAATTTAGGAGTCATTGAATTACAAATTATTTTTGGTACTATGAAAATGATTCATGTGACTTAATCGTATCATCTCATTCTCTGCATATAAGGTTCATATAAAAATATTTTTAAACAGTGCCTATCATTTCTAAGTATTTAAAATGGAATGACAGTTTATACAAATGGAGTATAATTTTTCTCACCATTCCTGACTGACTAATCCATAAAACATTTTATCTTTAGTAATTGCTGTTGTGGCTAAGCCAACTCAAGTAGATAAACACTTATGCTATGACCAAATGACCCCAACTAAATGTCACTTAAAGCCTCCATATTAATATGAAAATAAAGTTTAAATATTTTTTCAAATTAAAATATCCTAAATACACACAACTCTACTAGAGCAGGGTTCCTCGTGATCCCCTTGTTTAATACCATGTATACTTTGAAATGAGGTTCAGAACTTTTTGATCTCCCACAACTTAGGACACCCATAAATCATTGATAGTATTTTCATTTTGTGGCTGAATTTATCAAGTTCTTATTCAGTACCCTGCCTTACTCCCTATTTCTCAGATTAACAAAAAAATGCCAATTGAATTAGGGAGACCAAATCATACTCACTTGGCACTCAACAGTACGTAAACAGGTTCCCTACAATAATTACCAAAGGTGACCTGTGAGATTTTACTATCTCTGAGAGTGTGTCAGTTCCCTGGTGGTGCATGACAAGCTGACAGCTCCACTGTAAAAAGTTGCCAGGTTGCAGTTCCCCATTAGTGGTGAATAACTCAATTTCATGGCAATTTGGTTATTTAGTTAGAGTATTGATCTATGCTGCACACCATCTCTCATAGATTTCTATTAGTAGTAAACTTTTGCTTCCCAAGGGATAATTCACTTTCCTTGATGTCTTTTCCTTCCTGGTTTCACTTCCTCCCTCTCCTCTTCTTTCTTCTTTTCCTGTTCTTTCTCCTTCTTCTAGACAGGATAACCCTAGTCACTAAATTGCCTAGGCTGGGCTCAAATGTGTGATCCTCCTGCCCCAGTCTCTCAGAGTACTGGGATTCCAGGAATCAGTCCAGAAACGAAATACTTGCACTCAAATTTAAATCCTTTTCTGAAGACCTGTTTTCTGTTTTTTTCAGGTCTTTTGGAATTGTGATGACTGAAGAATATTA
>RJWT010025650.1:0-16078 GCA_004365215.1 Cuniculus paca | reverse complement strand
CAGACTGCAGAGATGCCCATCTTCCCTCACTTTTGCCAGCCAAGCATCAGGAGTTCACAAGTTCATGCTAAAACCATCTTACACCTTGTAAGTTTTAATTTTTACATTTTCTTTTAGATTTTCATACACAAATCATCAGATTCTGTGTGCACTGAAGCCTTTTGTTGTCATCTAAGGCTGTTTAGAGAGAGTTTAGGAGAGCAGCCGTCAGTGAGAAGGTGGTGTGATGATTATCAGGGAAGAGAGGCTGAGTGGTCAGAAACCACACAGTTGGATGGAGAATCTCATGTTATTTGGCAAGAAATTAAAACAACAAAGGGTCAGAGTATAGTAACTTCCCCATCGGTAGGGGAAGATGATTCACAGTAGAATGAACATCCCTCATCCAGTTATGAGGACAGTCAGCACATCCACATTTTCTACAGTGTCACAAGAGGCTGTGGTTCTGCGGTGCCTCCCTCTGGGCCTGCATTTGATCACTAGTTTCCAGGACTTGACACTTCAAAGTACCTCCTGTCCTGGTTTTCTTAATATGACACTAAGTGTACCCAGTTTTAAGCATGCTGGGCTCCTCTTTATGTAACTCAGACTGGGCTTTTTTGTTTCCAAAACGTGCTTTGACTTTTTGAGAAGAAACAGTTGGTTTATAGAGAGTCATTGACCTTGACAGTCTGTCCCTGGCAACCAGAAGCCTCCTGGCACTGTGTGCCATCTCCTTCCACCAATAGGCATCAGGTTCACACTGGCTGTGCCAGTCCCAGAAGGCATAAAAGGTATGGCTGATGCAGATGAATCTTGGGGCTCACATGTGAGGATGTTGCACATTAGAGCTGGCACAAGATGTAAGGACATAAAAAGAAGAACCAGGGAAAGCCGAATGACCAGTAAGGTGCAAATGAGTGAAGAGACTTCACTGTGTGCCAAGCACTAACTGGACTCAGGGCTCTGGGCTAGATACTGGTTTGGTGGAAGTGGGGACAGAGTAAGCTGTGCAGTTCCCCCTCCTCAGAGGACTTTCAGTATGGTGGACCTGTGGAGATCAAGACATGAGAGATACAGACAGCGTGATGGAGTCCAGGCAATCTGCAGGGACCAAAAAGTTTTCACAAAAGGGCTGGCATCGACCTGACCGTGAAGGAAGAGGGGCAGGTAGAGTTGGGGTGGGGTGGGGGTTAGATTTGCAGAGGCATCCAGGGATGGGGGAGAACCTGCTCATGTGTTTGAGAGATGGAGGGGAGTCCTCTTGCTCTGAAGGACTGAGAGAGAAGGGAAGAGCAAGAATTGAGGCGGAAGAAAGAGCCTGTCGGCCAGGCTTCTCTCAAGAACAGTGGGAGTCTTTGAACTCCTCTTTGTCCTTCAGTACTTCTTGCTCTGTGGAACCTGCCTTGGTTGCCTGCCCTGGACCCCCACTACCATAGCCACAGTGCTGTGCCTCAAGATACACACAGCATCTCCTTTACTTACCTGTCTGTGTCCATCAGAGTGAGAGCTCTTTGTGGACAAGGCCTTGCCTTAGTTCTTCTGGCACAAGGCCTTTGAAATACTTGCTGGACTGGTGAAGCAGGAGAGGGCTGCTTGTCTGCTTGGAGGGTCACAGAAATGAAAAGCTGTGAAGTGCCTGTTGAGGGTGCTCTTTAAGGGGAGAAGAGAAGCGAGTGGGTGATTGGGACCCTTGGAGTCAGAGAGCCTGGTGAGGATTTGGATCAGCACACCAGGTGCTAGGCCAGCGTTGCCCTCCGTCTGCTCAGAGACATGGATCTGTGCGTGTGTGTGTGCATGTGTGTGCACCCATCCTCACTCATGCATACCCTCTCATACAAAGGTCCACAACTGCCCCCTGTGCCCCTTTCCACCAGTGGACAGTATTGTTGCCTCCCCTCTGGCTTTCCCACCCCACCTGGTTACCATGGGTGCTGCGGGGACTCGGATATGTCCCCGTATGATCCGTGCGATGTTTCATTCATACCTGCTCATAAACGTCTGCCCCCGCCTGCTCTGTCCAGGGGTATTTTAGTGACGCCTGGAACACGTTTGACTCCCTCATCGTAATCGGCAGCATTATAGACGTGGCCCTCAGCGAAGCAGACGTGAGTATGCACCTGGCGTGGCCTGCATCCTCTTTCCTCTGTCTGCACACTCTGCTCCCTGACCTGCTGTGGCATCACCTGGACAAGTCACAGATCCCAATGGCACTTGGTCTGAAACTAGGCATTTCCTAAGGAAAGCTGGGGGGAAGGACCTTTTAGTGTAGCGCCTTAGCCCAAGGCCTTTGTAGACACAAATCACCTTTGAATGCTGGCTTTCTGGCAGCACTGACACCAAGAACTAGTGGGCAAGGTAAGATAGGGCATCTCTAATTATTTTTATGTGCTGTGTCAGAAGCAATATCCAAAGTAATGTATTTATGACATACTTGTCTTAGGGCCGTTTTTCAAGTAGCTGAGTGGCATAATGCTACAATGTTCCTCCTTTGATAACACTGTCCTTCTCTTCTTTTTTCCTGTTGTGCTTCCTCTCCTCTGTGGCTTCTGAATGCTTGCCCTAACAGCACTATTTCACTGATGCATGGAACACTTTTGATGCCTTAATTGTTGTTGGTAGCGTCGTTGATATTGCTATAACTGAAGTGAATGTAAGTAGCAAACTTTGTGTCCTATAATGTGATTGTTTTCGTTAAGCCTGCTGTAGAAGAGATTAGAAGTCCCGCCAATGACTGTCTCTACTCTTTAAAAACCCAGACACAAATTCCTTTTAGAAGATGGACAGTTGCTAGTCTCTCATCCCTCACCCCATGTCCACCCACCCCTTTACCCTGAAGAAGTGGGGAAGTAAACATAGACTTGCCATTTTGGAGTTAGTGTTTTAATGATCCTGGTAAAGTTTTAGGGGCCAGGCCTTAATTGTATGAGTATATGAACACTATCCTTCTCTAGCAGTGTGACCTTTGCAGGTCACCTGACTGCTTTGTGCCTTCACTTTTCCAGCTGTAGAATTGAGTTAATAATGTGTGCCTTCACACCCACAGTGATTCTGGGAAGGTGTGGGAGGGAGCCATCACAGCTGGGCCTAAGCGTGTGGCCGCTGCCACTCCTCAGGTCTTCCTCTGTATCCTGAGTCTGGCTGGTGACACCGGTGAACATCCAGGCTGTATCCCCTCAAGGGGGTGGGGATAGGACCCGGAGAAGAGGGCCCAAGAGTATATCAAGAGGGCCATGCGGCTTTGTCACATGCAGTTGAGTCATGATGAAGGGGCTCATGTGTAGCAGCATGGTAGGTGGAGCAAGCCATCCCATAACCATTCTGAGAACCCCTTCAGAATGCAGAGGCTTGAGAAGGAAGCAAACCTCCTGCCCGCTCTCTTGCCTGACTCGTGCTTGACCGGAGACTTGAGGCAGGCAGAGAGGTCCCTGTCCTCCTACTCTGACCCCAGTCCACAGCAGCTTTTCGTGGGTCTCCAGCGCATATGCCCTTCAAGGGGAGGGCAGAGCATGGGAAGGGTTTGCTGTGTGGTGTTGGCTTCTGCTCTGTGTTGCCAATCCAGCCCTGTCCCTACCCTAGCGCTCTGCCCGGCTGCCATCTGTGGGGCTGAGATTGTTAGGTCCATCATGGTGCCCGGTCAGCACATACCAGATGACCATCATGGAATCCCTTCAAGCCCTGTAATAGGGCCTGGCTGATTCTGAAATGGGGATAGGAGGACAAGAAACGGGGCAATCTTGAGACCTGCCAGGTCCAGCCCTACTAACTTGTTTTATGGGGATAAGATAATATGAATATTTGGGGAAATACTTGCTAAAACCAAAGTGTCAGGGAGGTGCGCTATTCTTGTGAGTACAGATTTTCCACTAAACAAGTGACATGGATATAAGATGCCACCATGTCCGTGAGGGTGTGATTTAAGGCTCGTCACATGCAAATCAACACCATCACAAGATACTAAAGTGGTATTGTACTAGGCCTACACATACACATCCCCCCAGCCTCCTTAAGCCTAGACTTATGCAATTTCTACTTTATGTGAAATATTCCATAAGGCAGTTATAAAATTGCTATCCATGATACATAAGTGATGCTTGGCTATTAAATAATCTGGTATTAATGAGAGAACAGCAGGACCCTAATTCTTACAAGTTAATGGCCAGACATCTGCCTGCCTGATCGACCACACGGATCAAAGAATACTGACATGAAAATTCTAGGTCAGAGACAGCCTGTGATGGAAATGAAGGTACAGTAGCTATCATCCCAGGAGGTCTCCTTGGACCACTCAGTACTTGAAGAAGTGGGCAGCTGGAGGGTGTAAATTCTTAGTTTCTGGGTAGGGATGTGGCCAAGGTTGGTTTACCAAGTGGACACCCAGCTTTCTCACCCTGCCCCACTGCTGGCTGGCCAGTGGCACTGGCACACCCAGGGTGGCACTCAGCTTCCTGGCTTCTTCCAAAGTGCTGAGTGCTAGCCCTGTGCCTCCCACCACACCCATCCTTTTTGGCCCACCCTTGCCTGGCAGTGACTTGGTGTTGTCCTGCTTCACTGTGTATCAGTTCTGTCTTGAGCTTCTAGACAGCACTGGGTATCTGTGCAAGGCAGGCTTTCCTGGGGCCCATTCCTAGCATTCAAGTAACCCCTCAGCATCACACCGGTGAGCACTTCAGTCAGTGAGCTTCTCCCTGCTCACCTGTGCCCTGAGATCAAACGCTCCTTGGCCGTGGCCTCAGGTCAGTAAATAAAATACCACCTGAGGAAACCTCCGTGTATCTCTGCTGGGTCCAGGGACAGAGGCAGTGACCAAGGCCACCTTCTCAGGCATTCCATCTTTCAACACATGTTCACCGGGCAGCTACCTTTGGTAGGCCCCGGACTCAGCTCTGGAGACACCCAAAGATTAAGAAAATGAAGACTGGATATTCTTAGCCTCTGATGATATAAATACATGGGAATGGGACTGTTGATTCCTACACCCTCTCCTCTCCACGCATGTGGAATTCCCCAAGTGAGCGATGCATGTCACATCCTTGGAGGCCTTGTCCCTTAAGCTTTCAGGTCAGTCGAGCATGAACACCCTTTGTCCCTTGTTGGCTGGTTTTAGCTGACATACAGTCTTTTCTTTTTTTTTTTTTTTTTTTTTGGCAATGTTTAACCTGCTCTGCTGTCTCCCCTCAAACTCTGTTGATCTTTCTTTTCTGTTGCCTAATTGATTTTCATGTTCGTTTTATTTTTAGAAAATTGTAGCGGCAAGTATACATAAACATATATACGGTGAAGTTGTTAAAGCAAATGCACTTCTAGAAACTGTATACTTGTTTTTGGTCTCCCACATTTGGTTTTCACTGTTTTTCACAAGATGTGCTAAGGATTGACTGTGGCCATCTAAATTGTTTCTCTTCTCACTCATCTAGTTGGGGCCCGACCTCAGGCCACCTTGGTCAGTCATTCTTGGCTCTATGACTTGCCAGCACAGTCTTCAAGAATGAATTATTTGACCTGGAAATGAGAAATTAAGCCTCCATTTGTTTTCTTTGCAGAAAACATAAGCCAGGCATGGTAGCTCATGCCTGTTATCCCAGCACTCAGAAGGCTGAGGCAACAGGATCACCATGAGTTCAAGGCCAGCCTGGGTTACATAGTGAGTTTAAGGCCAGTCTGGGCTACATAGTGACTTTAAGGCCAACCTGATCTATGTAGTGAGATCCTGTTTTAAAAACAAAACAAAAACAAAAAACATTTTGGATGGCCCTTTGCATTGTCCTGCTCGCATGCTCACCCAGCCCTCTCCATCATGTTGCCCTTCCATATCCCTTGCCCTGCCTGCTTCTGGTTTGTGGCCCCCATGGCCTTGTCCCCTTCACGTTTGGTCAGAACATCACCAATCTGCTAAAGTATTGGATGATGACTGGTAGGCTCACTTTTGCTCCCTCTTCAATGCCTATTTGTTCTTGGAATGGTGAAATGACCTAGGAACTATCTTTCTGACCCAAGGATGGCTGTTGCTGACATTTGCCTTCATCCATTGTCTTTATTGCCTAGGAGGCAGCACACTTATTTGGAAACCAGGGATACCTTGTTACTACTTCTCAGAGAGCACATAAAAAGTCAGTTAGGGCTCAGTCTCATTACCTAAGAATTATCCCTGCTTTTGGAGTCACCTAGGTTAGAGCCGGCCACCATAGCTTCTCTCCACTTTTTGTCCTGGACCCATGGCTTTCAGGCCCCAACCCGTGTGCCAGCCTTTCCTAGAGACAGGCCCAAGCACACAGCCTGATGAAGGAGCTACTGAGGCCATTTGTTCCCAAGTCCTGAGATGACAGAGGGATTCCCCTGATTGGAATTGGATCACCCAGTCCTTTGAGGTTATTTTTGAAAAGCTACTTAGGGATCAAGGGCTTCTTTTATCTAGTGTCCCCTCAGGGTGACCTGTAGGTGACCCCAGGGTTGAGCATTGTGTCAGCTCACTGTGTTCCATCTCTACCCTCTGCAAGCTGCCTTCATTCCCAAGCCTCCTCTGAGCTTTGTAAGGGACATGAGGATGGAGTGGAAGCTCTGCCCCCAAGTACTGAACCCTCACCAACTCCAAAAGTAACCACTGCTAAGGTGTAAGCTGCTCAGAGTGGGCTTTTCTAGTGGCCCTGCTCTGACCATCACTCTGCTGGAGTGAGAGGCCGGCTGAGTACTTGGCCCAGGTTTACCGTGCGCTAAGCAAGCCTGAAGTTTTCAGCTCTAAAAGCACATTAGAATCACGTGAAAGCTTTTCAGAGTTCCAGAGTGCAGCACATCCCAAATCATTTAGAAAAGAATCTTTGGATGAAGCCTGAGCATCAGACCCTGTTAAGGATCCCCGGGAGGTTTCATCGTGCAGCCCAGAAAGCAAGCCGCCCTGGCCTCTTTATCAGGCTCACATCTGTAGTTTGGGCAAAGCCATCCTCAGGGTTCTTTCAGGTCAGAAGATACCTCGGCAACTTGCACTGTGCCCCAGTGATGCCAGCATCATCCTCCCTCAAAGCAGTCCTCTCGCTCACTGGCGCGTGGTGAAGGGCTGGTGTCACAGGCCACACTAGGTGTGCATGCAGCGTGGTGTGCTGTTGGTTCTTTCTTTTTTTCCTTGCATGTCATGCTGCCTGATCCCCCACAAATGCTATCTCCTCCTCCTCTTTGTTTTAACAAGAGAGTTTGAATTTTATAGTCCATGATTTGTCATACTTCAGAGACACCGTTTTAAAAATGTACACTTCGAAAGTCAGTTTGGCTGCTGACTTCATACACTGGAAGGAGAAGGATCCTGAATAGTCTGTCATAGAGCAGGATGGGGGAGGTGGGCCGAAGATGGAGGCCAGAAAATGTGTCTTCCCAGCCAAAAGGCCCCCTGCGCTCTTGCAGTTCCCACCCACGTCACAGGCTTCTCAGGCCTTTCATTGTAGGATGGTCCGTCTGCTGCACGCCGACCCCTGCCACATAGGAACGGGGCTTGCAGCTCGCAGACACTTGTGCACTCAGCTACAGGGCCAAGAGTCGAGCCTCCCTCTGCATAGGGAGAGGGAGAATGATGTGGGAGACAATGAGAACTTTGGAAAACTAGTCCCTTTGTTAGGTTTAAACGTTAAAACCATGGTTTGTCCCTTTAAAGATATGTTTTTTCTTTTGAAGTGGGATAATGGAAGAGGAAAATAAAAACAGTGACCCTGGGCTTTGATAAGCCCATGGCAGAGTTCCGATTCTGAGCACCTACGGGGGAGCAGGGAACCCTTTACAACTACTGGGACCTGTTGTTAAGTTCAGAGTCACGTAGCAGAATTTCAATTGTTCTCTGATATGTTCAAACCCCTTATTTTCTATGAGTTTTACAGAGTTTTCTGTTACATCTCAAGAGGTAGCTTTTGGTGACAGTGAGGCTTCAGAACAGGACCTTTCTTGTCCCTTTGTCCCTGGGGGAGGAGGTCATCAAGCAACATGAAGACGCCTCTTAGTCTTACAGACTTACCATATGGAAAATCTTTTTGGAAGCCTCTAACTCTGTGAGCCCCTTTCTTCTCAGACAGTTCCCAGGGAGACCCACTGCTGCAGTGGAGGTGACAACACTGCAGGGGAAAGAGAGGCTATCATGTCCCAGTTCTGGTTCACTTTACTGTTTAAAGATGCCTCCTGGTGAGAGTTTGCCTCCAACGTCTTTACATTCTCTGAGACACTTAACACCCATTAGGTGCCATGCTAGGCACTAAGCAGAGTGAGGCAAGGTCCCTTGCCTTCTAAGGGGCAAGAATAAGGACAGATGAGCACCAGTCATCACTATCTGCACCCCAGGGCCTGGGCAGCACACACCCAACCAGATTTCAGATAAGGTGGAACTGCCGAGGCTCAGGGCAGTCTGGTCCTGCACCATTTCCTCCCCACAGCACTGCAGCCCAAGTCTCCTAATATCTGGTGTGGTCTGAGCTGGAGTTCAGGCCACACAGGCTTTTGGAGAGGAGCCGGTCTGTCTTTCCTCCACTGACCTGGCTATTCAGGTCCTCAACAGCCCCATTAGAGACTGTTGGAGATGCCTGGTGTTACGGGAACACATGTGGTCCCCTGAGGGGTGTGGAGTGCAGGCAGGGCAGCTGTTGCCCTGCAGCTGGAATTATGTCACTTGGGGTTAGAAAGATGATCACAGAGTAGTCAGCTCCTCTGACTAAGCCTAGAGAAGCAGAGGCACACTCGTGTTTGTGTCTTTAGGGATACCTAAAGTCTGCAGTGTTATCATTTACCAGATGCCTATGCCGTGAATTCGAAAGTAGTAATGTGTCTGTGCCCATGTCAATGACTGCCCACCCTCGAGTCCAGTTCCAGTTAGAGCCCTGGCATTGCCTCAGGGAGGGAGCAGGCATATTGTCCAAAGATACTAACCACACATTTTTAGAAGGGGAGAATGTTCTCCTGAACCCCTGCTTCCTTCCTGCTTCATTAATACATTTTTCAATCTTTGATTCCTTAAAGCCAACTGAAAGTGACAATGTCCCTGTCCCAACTGCTACACCTGGGGTAAGATCAGTAACTAGTCCCCAGGGGCTGGGCCTTTTCCTTGAGTTTATTTGACCATGTCGAGTTTTCCACTGGTTTTTCTGTATTCTCCATGATTGTCCTTCCAGAACAGTGTCTGCAGTGGTTTGCATTCATCATCAATGTCCAGTACTCTTGACCAGCCCAGCATTCTTCTCTAACACAGTAGAACACGTGGACATGCATGTGCTGTGTGGACGCAGTTTTCCAAGCCCTGTGTTGTTAGCATGTAACTTTTTCTTTCATATCATGCTTTTTAAGGTGAAAAGGCCTAGACACACATCTTCAGTTTCTGTCACCTTTGCATCTATTGCTGTTTTTCTGAAAGTGTTGCATGTTCTACTTTCCATTGGGTTTGACCTCTCCATGATAACCCTTCAGAACTCTGAAGAGAGCAATAGAATCTCCATCACGTTTTTCCGTCTTTTCCGAGTGATGCGATTGGTGAAGCTTCTCAGCAGGGGGGAAGGCATCCGGACATTGCTGTGGACTTTCATTAAGTCCTTCCAGGTAAGAGTCATGCCTGGGGCTTCTCTCTTTGTCTGTGAAGATCACGTGTAGGTCAGTGATTGTGCCACCAAAAGTTTTAAACATTTGATAATGTAGGAAGAAAATGCAGGTATAGGTGTGATGGGGAGAGCCTAAAACTAACCATGTGGGACTCCCATTAAGCAATTCAGGAGGAGGAGATGGTCCTCATGTACCAGGCCAGGCTGTTACAACAGATCCACAGATGCACAGGTGTGAAGGTGGCCTGTCAGTCCGTGGGCCATTGACTTTCTGATGAACTCTCTAGAGTTAGGAAAAAAAGGGGATGCTTTAAGTATGTGTGCTTGGAATTAAGCCTGACGTCTGGCATCCATGGATGTGTGCCATGCATGTGAACATGTTTGTCTCATGGAGTGAGGGAGAAAAGCCATAGAGGGACATTGGATTAAAGGACTGGGGTCCGATCAGACACACACACTTGCATTGAGAGTTCATACAGATGCCCAGGATCCATTTCTTACCTGGCCCACCCCTCAGCCTATGCGGTCCTTTGGAAATGTGTACATTTTAAGAAAGGTGTTTTAAACTGGGCATAGTGGTGCATGCCTGTAATCCCAGCACTTGGGAAACTCAGGCAAAAGGATCACCATGAGTTCGAGGCCAGTCTGGGCTACATGGTGAGTTCCTGGCCACCCTGAAGTACATATAGTGAGATCCTATGTAAAGAAAGAGAAAAAGAAAAAGAAAGGAAGGTGTTTTACAATAGCCAGAAAGTGGTTCTTACCCTCTGACCCAGTAATTCTTTTCCTAAGACCCTAGGTGAATACTTCAGCCAAAGCAGGGTGATTTTTGCATAAGGATGTTTCTCTACAACTTGATCTACAGCACCTCCCTTGCACCCATTTCAGTCATTCTCATAAGATGAAGGGGAGTCCAGTGTTTTGGAATAATTTGATCAATTAGAATTTCATGAAGGATTCCAGTAACAGATTTATAACTCAGTAGGAAACTGGCATGTGCATGGTGAAACTGTGTAGGATTAGCACGCAGTGTGGATGCCATTGCCTCCTGCCTGTAAAGTGGTAGCACTGGGCATTGTGGGTGCTCAGGACTGAAGAAATCATGCTGGGCTAGGATTAAGAGTCTTCCTCACTTTCTCTGTCCCTTCCCTATAACATGTGGAAAAGAAAAGAAGTGTGTGGCTCCCACAAGGGTCTTCTTCATTTGTGCCGAGCAGGCGCAGAGACAGGTGTCCAGGCTGAGCCACATGCTCCCTCTCTTGCAGGCCCTCCCATACGTTGCTCTCCTCATTGCCATGCTATTCTTCATCTACGCGGTCATCGGCATGCAGGTAAGCACTGGCCGCCTTCTCACCAGGGACTCTCTTGCAGGGAGGCCCCCAAATCTGTGGCAAGATGTACATTAACCAGGTAAAGCAGAAAGTCAAAGTCTTGATTTTTCAGCCAGATGCCTTGGCTGCTGATGAGGTAGGGAGATGAAGATGTGGTCCCTCAGGTGGGAGCTCCTGAGGACAGGGCTGCAGCAGAGGAGACCAGGCACAGAAAACATGGAGAGGTTAAGATGCACTGAGAAAATCTGTGTGTCATGGCATACTCCTCCCCATATCTGAACCTTGGGAAAAGACCCACAGTTGATTCTAGTGGTGATGTGAATAAACAACCCAGCAGAAAAGGAAGTGACTTATTAACGGAAGCCATAGTTATCAGTGTGGGTATTGTATTTCCTGCACTAACGATACTCAGAAGTACTTAATAATGCAGTGACCTGTTGATAGTCTGAAGAATTAGGCCTTAGCAGAGGTGAGGTTCTCCCTTGAAACAAAACGTTTCTAGATGCTACGTTAGGACTGAAAGGGGACCACTCTGGTAACTCAGCAGCTCACCTTTCTAGAGAGGCACAGAGCTTGGTTCTTCTATGGTCCTGATCTGGGGGCTGAGAGGCTGCAGCATGCTTCCCAGTCCTCTTGAGCCTCACTCATAGCTGGGTCCTAACCCCATGTGGACAGCTAGGAGCCGAGGTGGTGAGCCTCCATGGATAGAGCAAATTGGAGAGCAGAGCGTAGCTCTCACCTTCAGTGTGGGTGCCTTGTGGACTCTCCACTTGGGAAGCTGCGTCTTTCTGATAAGCAAGGGCATGAGTGAATCTTAGGACAAAGAGATGTTTGTATTTATTTTTTATCTTGAAGGCCTAGAAGTTCTTGCAGGTCTCCTGGAATCTGAACAGGAACTATAAAACAAGAGTCATTAGGCTCAGGCCCTTGGAGAAGAGAAATTTAGCAGGAGCATAGAGACCTTTGGGACTGAGCAGAATGTGATGCTGTGTATAACATGTTCTCACATAAGAAAGAGGCATTGCAGTGCCCTTTGAACTGCATTGCACAGTTGCATACCTCACCCCGGATTCTCCCAGCAGGCATCTGCCTGGCATCAAACTTTTCTTCAATGTCAGTCTGCTTCCTAAGTCCCAGGAGGAAATTTGTTTACTCACTTTCCACTTCTGCAGAGGAAAAGCCCACTCTCCTTCCGGAGACTCACAGGCCCCACCCACCGGCCCCACCATTGTCTCCAACCTGATTTTTCATCCATCTGGTTGCCACTCATCTTTGCATTCCCCAGGACACCTGTGCTGTGTCGCCTCTGCTCCTTTGCAGGTGGCATTCCCACTGCCTGCAGCACTCTTTGCTTCCTTGTCACCTGACTGACTTCTCTGTATGCTTCAGTTCCTGACACAGATGTCACTTACCCTGGAGGTTGATCCTGACCCCAGTTCCTAGCTTCAGGTGGATGAGCCTGTTCCCTACTTCCCTGTGGGTCCGGGCCTCCCACTGCCCACCTGTGAGGGTGTCATTGCCTGGTTATCTTTGTGGTCTTGCTCCAGAGCAAGGACCCCTTGAAAGTGAGAATATACCTGCTACCGTGTTCCTAGCAGTTCACCTAGTGCCTGACATATGACTGTGCTTAGCAGATCTTTATTGAATGAAGTGTCACATATGCTGAGCAAATTCCTGGTTAGTGTTATCACACGTGAGTTAGTTCTAAACCCACACGAGCGGTTTTCTTGTGTGGCTGTGTTAGCTTTTTATCACTATACTAAAATGCCCGAGAGAATCATCCTACTCTTAATCTTAATCTTAAAGAGGAAAGGTTTCCTCTGGCTCACAGTGTTGAGGTTCTAGTCCATGACTGTCCCCTTTTGTTTTGAGCCTAAGGCAACACATCCTGACAGGTGTATGTGATGGAGTAGAATTACTTGCCTCATGATCAGGAAGCAAAAGAAAAAGAAGAGGGGCCAGGGTGCCAATATTCCCTTGGAAGGCACATCCACAGTGACCGAAGGACCTTCCACTAGGACCTCCTAATGAATCCACCACCTGCCAACAGCACCACCCTGGGACCAAGCCATCAATGCGTGGGCTTTTGGGGGATCTGTTCTAGACCTAGACTGTAGCAATGACAAAACCTGTTCTCTTTTTTTAATAACTTTTCCACCTAGATGTTTGGGAAAGTCGCCATGAGAGACAATAACCAGATCAATAGGAACAACAACTTCCAGACATTTCCCCAGGCGGTGCTGCTGCTCTTCAGGTGACTGAGTCTGTGTGGGCAGTGCTCCTGGGCAGGAGCTATTACTCTGTCCCTTGCCCTGAGCCTAGGCTGAGCGGGCACATGTGTATCAAAGCAATGTACCTTTCTCAGTTATCATGTTGGCTTTTTTGTTTATTTATTTGATTTGCAGTCTTAGACTGAAACGTAGAATTTGATCACAGAGGATTTTTTGCTGAATTGTTAAAACTGCTGGGGTCATCCAGATTGTGGCTGCTTAATGTTTATTCATTTGAGAATTGGTGAGGCTACTGGGACCACTAAAGAAGTTGTAGAATGAATGTTTATGCACAGAAGCATGTACCACAACACAACCAGGAGAAGAGAAATTTAGCAGGAGCATAGAGACCTTTTATACAACCAGTAAGGAATATCCTAAAATGTGTAGTTCCAAATTTTATGGGATTATTTTCAACCTCAGCTTATTAACTTTTTTAAACAAGTTGATTCATGGTGAGAGAATTGTCTAGAAATTATGAATGTAATTTCCAATGACTCCAGTTACTGGGTAACAAGTCATTTGCAGGTTAGGTGGTTTCCAGCTATTTGCTTTGAATAAAATTAAACAGAAGTAATCATCAAAATATTATAATATGAATGTTTGAAGTAGAATAGATAGAAAAACATCCATTTATACAAAAGAATTGCTGTGCTCGTATCAAGTGATTGTTAAAATCAGAGAGTTACAGGTTGCCCTCTAGTCACTGAGGTGAGTTGCATTTGAAAGTAAGTAGGAATTTCAGGTTTTTACTAATTCAAATTGTCTTCTCCCCAGATCGCTTAGTTTTTGCTCTGATTCAGTTTTCCTCCCAGAGTCCTAACCCTTAAATCCCTTCTTCTTTCACTGAAGCCTTGTCTTGTCTTGATCACAAAGGTGTGCTACTGGCGAGGCCTGGCAGGAGATCATGCTGGCCTGCCTCCCAGGAAAGCTGTGTGACCCTGAGTCAGATTACAACCCCGGAGAGGAATACACATGCGGCAGCAACTTTGCCATCGTCTATTTCATCAGCTTTTACATGCTCTGTGCATTTCTGGTAAGCAGGCAAAAGCTCGCTTTTGCATTCACAGAACCTGTGTAGCTTTGGGGGTTGAGACCAGTGATGTTCCCTTTTCCGATTGCTCTGGATACTTGTTGCATCTGGCTCTCACCTGGCATTGAAGATCTTGTTTAATCACCTTGGTTGGGGGCAGGGGTTGGGGGCTAATAGCCTGGGGAAACTATCAGCCACCCAGCTTCTTAGTGTTGCTGGCTCCTTTTTAAATTTCAAGACCACTGCACTGAACATGGTTTTAAGCAACGTAAGAGTGTGAGTTATCTGTGAAATTATAAGATTGCTATGTGTTCCAGAATGCCAGCTAATATGTGTGCCCACTTCCTTCTAAGACTACACCAAGCTGTCTAGGAAAGCAAGAACCCTGACCTTTTCTTAAGCGTTCTCCAAAGAGGACGTTGTTCCGACAGCCCCACTTGGAGATGTGCGAGTTCAAATTTCTCATGTCCAGCCGGGTGTGGTGGTGCATGTCTATAATCTCAGCGCTCTGGGAGGCAGAGGCAGGAGGATCACAAGTTTGAGCCCAGACCCTATCTCAAAATAAATAAATGTCTGGGAATATAGTTCAGTATGAAGGCTCTGCCTTTACTCTCCAATACTGCCCAAAAAAACAAAACAAAACAAAAAATCATGTGTGTGTGATTAGGAGGCATGCAGTAGTGTTTAACCAGCCCATCCCACCACAGCTAAAGCTCCCTCTTTCTGGTTTGCTTTTTCAGATCATTAATCTATTTGTGGCTGTCATCATGGACAATTTTGACTATCTGACCCGGGACTGGTCTATTCTAGGGCCTCATCACTTAGATGAATTCAAAAGAATATGGTCAGAATATGACCCTGAGGCAAAGTAAGTTGAGAAAGAGCCCATCCGGCGCGTGCCAACTGTCCCACAATGTCAGCCATGATTTTTATGGAAGGCGAGGTGGACTGAGGGTTCAGGCCAGCCAGCACTGTTCCTAGACTTGAAGCTCTGCTTTGCTTTCAGGGGAAGGATAAAGCACCTCGACGTGGTCACCCTGCTCCGCCGCATCCAGCCGCCTCTGGGGTTTGGGAAATTATGCCCACACAGAGTAGCATGTAAGGTGAGCATCTTGTGTCTCACAGCCTCTCTAGCAGGGGCTCATTCAATAAACGCTAAGTGACCCTTGGGCAGGCCTTCTGGGAGGTGTTGTGGATGCAGAGTTGAATAATGCATGGTGCCAGCCCTTGAGATACTCTCAGATCTGTAACTTAGGAACCCTGTCAAGAGCAGTAAAAGGAGGAAAGGCATTCTGTAGTTTGTCACTGGGTAGGGAGTGGGGAAAGTGGCTTTTGAGTTGAGTCCAGACAAGACTTAGGAGTCTCCTAGAGGCAGGAAAGACATTGCAGAAAGGGAGCACAGAGAGCCCAGACAGAGCAGGAGAATGGACATCAGAGTGGCCATTGGCAAGTCATTGCATCACCACTTGGCCAGAATGCAAGAGGAAGTGGCAGAAGGCCCCAGACGTAAGCTAAGTCTTGCTGCGAGGAGTGATCTGTACCATGCTAAGTTCCATGGATAATCGGGAGAGACTTGGGGAGAAAAGTAAACTTCCAGTTTTCCTTCTAGAGAGTTGAATCCGATGGTGTGGAAAAGCAGATAGCAGGAGGGAAGCAACCAGGATCTCTAGAATGAGGGCAGCGGGAGCAGGGAGAGAGAGCTGGCAGCTTGCAGACCTGCTAAGAACGGGGAAGCCCCGGGGCTGCTGCAGAAAGGGCAGTATGGAAGGGGAACCTGTTTCTGAGCCTGGGTGTTGATGGATGTGACGGCAGGGGCTTCACAGAGCATCCTACTGTAGAGCTTCATGGCCACCACTGGGGCACCTTTCCTGGGCACCAGGCATGGATACTGAGCTCCCATCTCGTTTC
>RJWT010025649.1:0-16063 GCA_004365215.1 Cuniculus paca | reverse complement strand
AGCTAGAGACAAGCTAGAACCTCTAAGGTCCTCAGCTGTTCCCAAATTCAGTTCAAGAAACAGCACTTGGGTCAAAGACAGCATCCTGGCTGTCACAGTACAAAAACTGGAGCAGAAACATAGACATGAGAGAGTGGCCGATGGACCATAAGGCTAGAAGACAGGGCTTTCAGAAGCCATAAGAGTGGCTCTGGACTTGCTCATTGAAGAAACTAATGGTTTGCTAACTAAATCTCCAAAGGCAATAGGGAGCCTGCACATTGTATTTGGATTATATAATTTGCTAATTTTTGTGCACATATATTTATTTAGCTGTCCATTAATTTAAAAAGTATTCTTTGAGCCTCTGCTTTGTAATCATGCATCATAATTTTGATTGGTTGCTTAGTGACAATACACCAAAATTAGAGTGGTTTAAGTAAAATGACAATCTTCTCAAAGCCAGTATAGTGGCTTCTATTGATTTACTCTGATATTCTTACCACATGGCTTAGTTCTTAAAGGTCATCCCATTGTTACAAGATGGCTACTGCAGCTTCAACCATCACATTCAGGTTTCAGGCAACAGAATGGAGGATGGGACCAAGATGTTTCTACTTCATGTCAACTCCTTTTGGAAGTCTTCCCTAGAGGTCACATCAAGAGGTCACATCCAACAAATGGACTTATGTCTCAAGTAGAAAAGGGGGTTGGGATGCCCTCTGGTGAGCCAGCTACCACAGGCCCAGAGAGGAAGCCACCCTGGCTGCCCTCTTCTTGGGGTGTGGGCCGGGAGGAGAAGAAGCCATGTCTTCTGGTGAGCCAGCAGCCATGGGCCCCAGGGAGAAGAAGCCATGCCTCCGGATGAGCTCCACACAAAAAAAGTTCAGGAGACATAGACACAAAAGAAGTTAGAAGTCATACACCTGAGGTTTCTGGAATGATGGCAACTGAAATGGAGAAACAACTTGGTACCTATATTGTTTGATTAATTTTGCATGCCTACATCTCATGTAGAACAAATCTGGGAGACATAGACATAGAATAAATTAGAAGTCAAACACCTGAAATTTCTGAAATGATAGCAGCTGAAGTAAAGAAACAACTAAGGGCTTATATTGTTTGATTAACTTTGAATGCTTGTATCTAGTAGTGTGAGCAACTATTTAGAGGATAACAATGTGCAGTACAGTAACACTTCTGTGTTTTCCATCTTATTAGAATATAGGTTCTTGAAGTAGGTATTGATAATCTTCTGGATATCTGCAGGATCTATTGTGACTTCACCCTTTCCATACCTAATTGCATGAATTTGAGCCTATTCTTTCCTCTTTTTTATAAGACTAGTTAAGGATTTACCTATTTTATTTAATATTTCAAAGAACTAATTCTTTGATTCATTGATTCTTTGTATTGCTTTCTTAGTCTCTATTGCACTAATTTCTGCTCTGATCTTTATAACTTCCTCATTTATACAAATTTTGGACTAGACTTACTCTTCTTTTTCTATTTTTTTGGCAATGCAATTCTTTTATTCCTTTTTCATTTTGAGAGAGAGCATGCTGTTTATATTTTTGTTTTTATTTCTTTATGGCGCCTGTAAACAAGTCAGTGTGTATACTATCCTGAGAGTCCACATATGGGGTTTTCTGGAATGTTACCACAACATCCACTGCATTACATAAGAGTTATTGAAGGAATTGATCTTCTTTTTCTAGATGCTTGAGGTTCATCAGTAGGTTTTTTTATTTGAGTTTATGCTGTTTTTCTGATATGGAATTCACTGCTATAAATTTCTCTCGTAGGACTGGCTTTCATTGTGTTCCATAAGTTCCAGTACATTGTATTGACCTTGTCATTTAATTGTAGAAATTTATAGAAGACCCTTCCAGACCTCCTCACAGTTCAAAAAAATCCTCATTTGTAATCCCATGGTAAAGTTATTGAAATTCTAATAAGTTAACTCTTATCTACCACTTTCAGTGCAATGTGTGGCAAGAATAAAGATATTAAAGGCATATTTTTAGTTATGGGGAGCCAAGGGAGTCCTAAGTCCAGCTTGCAAAATGGATAACCACAACAAAGACCTTGGCCCAGGGCCAAACCCAGATTTTATTAATTAATGAAGTGGGAGGTGGCTTGGGGGTGAGTGACTGTGACAGTGGCAGGAAGTATGTGAGTGCCATGAGCTGGGCTAGGTGGGAGGCCTGAAATCACCTCTGCAATATGGAGAGAGAGAAAGAGAGAGAGAGAGAGAGAGAGAGAGAGAGAGAGAGAGAGAGTAATCTGTATAACACTATTCAAGGCAGTATCTAATGTTTTGGGGTTGGTGCTTCAGTAAGGATGCGTTATTTTTTAGACCCCGAGAAGTCATAGCCTCTTGTCTCAAGGCTTGGTCTCAGTCGACAGTGTGGCTACATGTGGCCTAGCTCACACATATTATTTGGGAGCTGTAGGTGGGGCTTCACTGATCTGTTGCATTACTTTAATGACTACACATCAGCACCTCGGCTAGACTCATTTGCATTGCTTAAAGTCTATTGAGGCAATAACGAATTGTTCTAACCAGCTCTGAACATATCAACTCATGGAAATAGGGACGGGTTTAGCCAAAATGAACATGATTGATCTTCTTTCAGGGAGTCATTCAGGTGGTCCTCCACAGAAACTGTCTAATTTATTCTTTAACTTTGTCTGTGACTCATTGGTTATTCAAGAGGATGTTATTTAATTTCCATGTGCTTATGAAGTTCTTGTGGCTTCTTTTGCCATTAACTTCCAATTTCATTGCAGTATGGTCTGATAATATGCATGGAATAAGTTCAATTCCTTTGCATTTACCTAAGCATGTTCTATAAGCTAGTAGGTAGCCTATTTTGGTGGATGTCCTGTGTGCATCTGAGAAAAATGTGTATTCTGATGTGGGGTGTAAGACTCTGTAGACACCTACTAAGCCCATTTGTTTAAAAGTTTGGTTCACTTGTGATATTTCTTTGTTGAATTTTTATCTAGTTGATCTGTCTATTTGTGACAATGGGGTATTGTGATCCCCTATTACGATTGTATTAGTGTTTATTTTTCCTGTCCATTAATATTTGTTTTATGCAGTTGGATGTGCTGATATTGGGCACATATGTATTTATGATTATTTTCTTTCCTTTTGAATTGTTCCTTTTAAAGATGTAGTGACCTACTTTGTCTCTCTTAATCCACTTTGGTTTGAAATCCACTTTGTCTGCAAAGAGAATAGCTACCTCCGCTTTTTTCCAGGTTCCTATTGCATGGAGTATTGTTTTCCACCCTTTGAGTTCAGTCTATGAATTTCTTTTTGAATTAAATGTATTTTTTGTATGCAGCATATTATTAGATCTTGCTTCTCAACTCATCCTGCCAGTCTGTTGCTTTTGATTGATGAATTGAGAGCATTTACATTGATGGTTATAACTGATGTTGTTGATTTATACTTGTCATGTTATTTTCCTCTTGTTGCTTCCTCTTTTTTTGTCCTTTGATTTAATTGCTTGCCTTGCCTGGTGGATTCATTCTATTGGGTTTCATGGAGTTGTAGTCCTTGTTATCTCTTTCTAGAATGTCCTTCAGTACACTTTGGAGTGCTGGTTTGGTGGTCATGAATTTCTTTGTTGCAAAAGTATCTTATTTCTCCATTAATTTTGAAAGATAGGTTTGTGGGGTACATCAGTATGGATTGGAGGTTGTTTTCTGGTAGGACTTGAAATACTTCACTCCAAGTTCTCCTTAACTTGAGGTGTTGTATTGAAAAGTCAGCCATGATTCTAATGGGCTTTCCTTTGTAGATGATTTGTTTCTTTTGTCCAACAGCTTTTATTTTTTTATTTTTTTTATTTTAAAGAGAATAGAACAAAACAAAACAAAACAGAACCAAATAAAGCAAAAGAAAACAGAATAGAGTCAAACACAATACAGCATTTCAAAACAGAACACAGAAAGCTACATAGGTCTTCAAAACATAACAACAGGAGATTAACTGTGGTTACCCCAGTGTCTCTTGCTTTCCTCAAAATGGTTGTTCATACATTTACAGACAATAAACTCAAACAAAACAAAGCAATACAAAACTAGATATAACAAAAGAGCACTACAGGCCATCAAGTTGGCCAACAAGAAACCAGCAATGGCTACCGTAGTGTCCCATTTTTCAAAAGAGCTGCTCCTATCTTCTCACATATTGCAATCAAATTGTAGGAAAGTGTCCAACAGCTTTTAATATTCTATTCTTGTGTTGGATTTCTGGAATCTTGACTATTATATATTTTGCTATACATTTTTTTGATCATGGTTAATTAGAGTTCTGTATGCCTCACCTATCTGTATGTCAATTTTTTTCTTCCCTGTCAGGGAAGCTTTCTTCCATGACATGTATGAACAGGTATTTTATGTCATTTGTGCTATTTCCTGCTTTTTCACTGACTCTGATCTATATTATGTGATTTTTCTTTGAATCTTCTAGCAGCTGCTGGATTGATTTTTCATGGTCCCTTGCTGTTTTTAAGAAATCTTTCTTTTCATGATTGCAAACCACAATCCTGTCTTCTAGATCTGATATTCTACTCTCACACTGGGTCATTCTACTGCATATACTTTCAATGGAATTTTTAATCTCCTAGATATCTGTTTGAATTTGTTGCATGAATTCCATTTCTTTCTTTGTTGAATCTTCATGATTTTCATCATTTCCCTAAGCTCTTTTTTTTTTTAAATCTGTATCTGCTCTAGAGTTACTAAGCATGTCTTTCATTATGGTCACCATCTCTGTAGTTATCTGAGAAATTATTTCTGATTTGATTTTTTTCTAGAGCCTCATTCATCTACCTTGTTACTTCTCTGTTACTACCTCAGAGAGTCCAGGGGATGGCTTTCAAACTGTCCCACCTCATTGTCCCCTAGCCTTGCCTTTGGTGACCTTGAAGTCTGGAGTTGCGTCTTGCTTCTGGGTCTTCTCATTTTCTATTTTTTTTTTAGCTTAATTCATGGGCTAATGCTTGTAAGTGCTTATAGCAGGCAACTTTATCACTAGTATTTAGAACCCTTAGGAAATGACTGCTTCTCAGAGATGTTTTCCAGGTGTAGCTGGATTTTGGGTATTGAGTTTGTTACAAGATCCTACTCCTTCAATTTATTGGAGATGAGAAGTTGCAGCCTATTTTGCCTAGACCTTGGTTCTTTGGTCTATAGTACTATTTATGACTTTTAACCAGACTCAGTCTTGGCACACCAGGAAGAACAACTGATTAGAATAATTGTATCACCTTGAGTAAAATAGTATAATCAACAATAACAATCTCATCAAACAGCCTAGAAAATGACAAACTGTGGTAACTATTAATTTGCCTCCTTTAACTGTGTGAATTATATTTGTGGTTCTATAACAAAAGCTAAAACAGGTCAGAAAAGTGTATGCAGTAAATATGCCCTCAATATGAAAATATTTTCCTCAGGGGAGACAATTAAAAGGGAGTAGGGGAAAACAATAGAGAAATGGAAGAGGAAGAGGAAGAAGAAGAAGAAGAAGAAGAAGAAGAAGAAGAAGAAGAAGAAGAAGAAGAAGAAGAAGAAGAAGAAGAAGGAGAAGAAATTAGAAGCAAGGCTGGAGAAAAAAAGAAGATTATCTGAACTCTGGGAAACTGGTGAAGACAAGAGGCAAAAAGAGAGGCAAGAAATAAAAATAACAACAGAACAGAACAGAACAATAACAAAACCTAGAAACCATGTTCACACTGATATAAAAATAAGAAAAATCAAGAATAAAGAAAAGAAACAAAACAATACAAAAACAAAAAAGTAAACCAAGAGAAGAAAATAAAAAGAAGAAAAGAAGAAAATACCTATCTACTTCAGAGCATGTCTCTACTGTCACTAGTAGACTGAGTGGTCAGCCTGGATCATCCGTGTTGATTAATCCCAGCAAGCCAGACACTGATTCATGATGAGGAAGTGGTTAATTCCAGCAAGCATGCACCTTTAGTTTCACTGAAATTCTGGCTGGTTTCTGGCTGCGAGGCTGGAACCCGTTTTGTTCAGCCTGCAACACTCCATGTGCTTCCTGTAGGCTTGATCTCAGCTCCTTGATCTCCTGCCAATTTGAACTTGGTTCTGCCTCACTCTGACACTGGGGAGCTGCTAGATGGAGCCAGCCCACATCTGCTCTGTGTTTCAAGCTCAGTTGGCCCCTCTCTAAGATGGCTCCCAGCCAATTATCCTCCCCTGGGAGACATCTGAACCCAGATAACTCACCAGACACTGAAGTCCACTGTGCCTGCTGCTGTGTTCCACTGGTGTATTTCTTTGTGGAGGCCTTTAGGGTTTCCAGTAGTCACTGTGCATCTACAGATCTGAGCCACCCCTCCCACACAGTGAGTCAGGCTCAAGGAGAAAGCACCACTTTACACCTCCTTCTTCTGCATTGAGGTCTCTCTCTTCATTCTCTCTGTGGGCTTCAATTGTTGTTTCAGACCCTTGCTACGTCCAGGGATTCACTTCCCTTCTTCTTTTCTTGACATCACTATATTCCAGCATCTGGATGCCAAATCTTCATATAGTGATATGTTAGTCAATAAGCAATCACTCATATAGTACTGGTCCCAAAGGACTATACACTCAGCCTGGTGACATAGCCATTGAAGTTTAAGTGCACTCTGGCGACTGCACAGTGATGAAACTGCCCAATGACGCATTACTCAGGACACATCCATGTCAATAGCAGACATGACTAAATTGGCTCTATTCTCCTCCACCCTCACCACTGTCCATTTTGTATACTGCTGGCAAACTTTCCTTTCCAAAATAAAGTCCCAATCAGGACACTCTATCACTTAAGATATTTGGTGGCCTGCAGTCTCTGCCAAGTGAAGAGAAAATTTCTTAGTAATACATTCACAGTCTTTATGATACTGTTTCAAATTGTGATGACAGAATTTTTCTCCTTATACATACAGTTTTGTCTCCAACCCCAAAGGAACCCTTTAGCATCCTCCTTACATGTTCTTTCTCTTCTCCCTTTGTGAGTGCTTTTCCCTCCACTTGGTTGCTTTTCAATCATATGGCTGGTGAAGATGTCACCCTTCCCTCAAATGCCATCAACTCCATGAAATGTTTCCTGAAGGTCCCTTCCCTTGCCGAGCACTCAATGTGCATGAGAAGCCTCAGAGCAGAAGTTCTTTACAAATGCAACCTTTTTCCCACACCTATGCAGGGGACACAGATTGTAATTTTATTTCTTCTTTTCTTAGCTTTGCACAGTGGAGGACTCTGATACAGCTTTGTTAGAGAAATGTACTGAGTAGCAAATGAATTTTGCATTTTGCTTCCTGTGTCCTCAAATAAGAAAGGCAGCAGAGTGCTTTCCAGTTCATTAACGGTTGTGTTTTACAAAGCTGATGTAGCAAAGTAGCACAAGTGCTGCGAAATACTTCTGCCACTTTAAGGATTCCTCATTGTGACAGAAAAATGAGTCTTCATTTACATCCAGCTTTCTCCAGAAGAGGAAGACCTGTGCAAGAACATCCAGATAAAGATGGGAGGTGCCCCGAACCCCAAGATTTTACCATCCTACAAAGCTCCTTGTGAATATTCCTGCCGAGAATCTTTGGGGACACTGTGGCGCACAGGCCTGCACCAGATGTGAATCAATTCAACTACAAAGCCTGTTAGGAAATATGCATAGGGCTTGCAGGCTCAGCCAGAGGTGTAATCTGAACTTTTGCTTTCAGTGTCTTTTTAAGCCTCAACCTTCCTCCGCCCAGTCATCCTCTGTATTTGGCTTCCCTGCAAACCTGCCAGTCAGAGCCAGACCTCAGTCCTGAAGGCCCACACTAACCTGAGCTGACTCTTTTTGAAGAAAGCCACCTGGAGAGGATTTTCTCATCTCTTTCAAAACATCCCAGATCAGCTGAACAAATGGAACAGACTAATAAAGTTCTGAGTGGTTTTGTAATAAAAGATGCAAGGTAAAAAGCATATTCTTCTTCCAGCCAGCTGAGCACATACTTCATAGCTGCTGCCCTCCATGGCGCCAAGCTAGAACTGAGCTGAGGTGAGCCTATGAATCATTTGGAGCTGGATCTTAAGGAGGGCAGGAGAAGCTCTATGGAGGTGATGTCAAAGGCACTGACTCTGAGCACCAACCTCAGCCCCATGCCTACAGGACCCAAGGAAGGTTATAGTTAAGTAAGTTCATTGACTTCTTGATCTACCAGTTCCTCATCTTCAGATCAGATCAAGGAAATACTTGCCTCATCCAGTATTCTATTAGGATTATATGAACCAACATATGGGCATTCCTGGCACATGGTAAGTACTCAGTACTTATTGGTTTCTTTTCCTTCCAAGGAGGTCTTGAGACTGGCAAAGACAACATCAAATTCAGGGGCAAGGAGAAAAGAGGAAAAATGCTTCAGACATTCCCACCAACTGCAAGAGCCCAGTGTCCAGTGGAAGATGCAGATGAGCACGCAGCAGCTAGAGATGTGGTAACATGACCATAGGAAGAAAGGGGCTGGGGGCATGTGAGCTCATGGAAGGGGACCCTACTGTGGGAGTCTGGGAAGGGAGGGCTTTCTACGATCCTAGGTCTGAGGATTAATATAAATTACCTAGGAGAAATGTGTTGGGTGGCACTCAGGACAGAAAAACAGTAAATGTAAACACTTTGGACACAAGAAATTCTGTGCACATGGACTGTTGGTAATTCAAAGAACCATAGTAACAGTTTTGGCTGTCAACCTACTTTGTAGTAAGTGCTCTACTCAGTGCTTTATGTACATTATTTCATCAATTCTCATGACTTTTTGAACAGCATATTATTAATTAGCGTATTTTCCAGATGAAGAGATGAAGCTACAGAACAATAAAGAAATCCTCTTAGCTCTTGGAGTTTGCAGGTGGTGATGATGGGCTTTGATCAAGACTTGTTAGGGATGAGTCTGCAGTGGTTCTAAACCAGCACACAGATCTGCGGTAAGGGAGATTTCATACATGTGGGCATGTCCATGCTCTAAGCAAGCCTGTTAAATTGGTGTCTAGGTGAACAGAACAGCTCTGCACAGTTCAGCCATCCCAGTTCTCTCCTTCCATTCCAGCTGCCAACTTGCAGATACCTTTGAGTTAGGGAGATCTACTCCTATGATTGCACAACAGCTCAGAAGGCCAATTCCTGGAGGAAGTGCTTGGAACCCGGCACAGAGACCCCACGTGAACGCCACTATGTGAAGTGGCAAGTTGTGGAATTCAGATGACCCGTATGTGGAGAAAGTGAGTTACTGACTGAGTCTTGGAGCTTATTTGTTTTTCAGCAAGTTTTATGGGAAATATTTTTCCTGCAACAAAGTTTGGTCCCATTCAGGATACAGTTTAGAAGAGGGTGAGTTTGGTTAGGGATGTTGGAAGAGGTGAATAGTTGTCATGATTTATGTGAAAATATTTTCAAGTTTTCAAATGAGAAATGCACTTGACTTACATAGAAAACTGTTTGCTCAGTTCCATTTTTCATGATACTTTTCACTGTTAAATTTCCTATCATTATCTTATAAAGCAAAGCGTTTTTATAAGCAAAAGAAGGGATACTCAACATCGTTAACTATAAGGACGATACAAATAAAAATCACAAGAGTCCATTTTACACTCCTTAGGGTGACTGTAACCAGAGACAGGTAATAAATGTTGGTGGAGATATGGAGAAAATGGGAGCCTCATACACTGCTGGTGGGAATGCAAAATGGGGCAGTTGCTTGGGAAAGCAGTCTGGCAGTTCCTCAAAAAGTTAAGCATAGAGTTACTGTAGGGCTCAACAGTTCTAGTTATATACTCCAAATTTAAAATGCACCCACAACAACAAAAACAGAAAACTAAAAAACAAAACAAAACAACAATGAAAAACCCTTACTTGTTACGTGTCATAACCAAAAGATGGAAGCAATCTAAACATGCATGAACTGATGAATGGAAAAGTGGTATGTCATGTAATGAAATATTGATCTGCAATAAAAAAATGAAGTAGCGATGAACTTTGAAATGTTATGCTAAAGGAAAAATACTAGTCAATAAGATCATATATTGTGCGATTCCATTTCTATGAGATATCTAGCATAAGCAAATCTGTGCAGATATAAAGTAGATGATTGCTTAGGGCTGTGTATGGGATGGAGAGGAGTAGAGAGTGATGCTAATGAGTACGGGCTTTCTTTTTGGAAGGATAAAAATATTCTAAGATCGATGGTGGTGGTGGTTGCACAACTCTGTGAATATACTAAAATCATTGAATTCTATACCTTCAATAGGTGAATTGTACAGCAAAGAAATTATTTTGTAAAATAAAAAATCTAACCATCATGACCAGTAACTACTAGGTGACGGGGGAGTCGGTGATATATTAGCATGCTTTTCTCTCTACTCACACTGATCCTCAGCAGGCTTCTTTGGGCAGAGGGAATAAGAGAGTCACACTTACTAGATGAGAAAAAGACAGGCACAGTGAGACCATGGAGTATCCCAAGGTGACATAATTTTGCAGAGGTCCAGGCACCCAGGTCTTCAGGCGATGAATTCCAGATACATTTGACGATCTGTGACCCCTAAGTTATGCTCTACAGAGCCACTTTGGGGAACGGCCCTTGGGGAAGGCAGGAGACTTGGGTTGGACATAGGGTTTGGGAGTTGCTGATCAGGGTGAGCTTTGGTTTCCTATTTAGTTTCAATCAAAGCATTTCTGGGTTTAAATTGACACACTGGGTTCATTTATATGTTTTGTTGTTGTTGTTGTTGTTTTGGTTTTTTCTTTTAATAAAAGGTTTCTTTGCCAAAATCCACTATCCTTGAACTCTTGGCTCTCAGATTGTAAAGACAATGAACACAACACTTCCCTTGCCCTCAGCATCCAAAGTACTAATGTATCTTTAGAGCAATGTCCACGTTTCTAACAAAAAAGTGGTAACTTGGGTTGCCAAGATCTGGCTGCTTTGGTGTTGATTCTCTGTAGAGTAATGCATTCACAAGGTGTCTATTTACATCACTAATTGTCAGTGAATAAGTGAGAACTTTTGCCACTGGCCAAAATATAGTCTGTTGCTCGAAAACTATACAATTGAAGTATTTATGAAATTATCAGAGAACACTATCACTCACAACTAATATTGCACAAAAATATCCTTGTCCCCAGAAATGTTCTCATCCTCCAAGATTGTCTTTAGAAACAAAAATGATTTCTCAACAAAATCTAGGTTTGTTCTCAATTTATCTTAATGGAGCTAGGTATGGTGGTGCACACCTATAATCCCAGCACTAGGGAAGCTGAGGCAGGAGGATCAACTAAATTCAAGGCCAGCCTGGGCTACATAGTGAGACTCTGTCTCAATAAAACAAACAAAAAAATCAATTTGTCTTAATAAGTAATGGCATAGATTAACTGGACACAGGAGCCTATTTTCTAATCTCTTATGTTTAATCTGTGTAGGCAGATAGTTGTAAGTATTGTAAGTGGTTATAGTCGGCTGGTCTTGGAGAGGCCCATTTATTAAGAACCCTGGTTTGCTGGTTTGCTGTGTTTTTCCATGGGTCAAGAGGCTGTTTGCCCATTATCATGATGAAATCTGGAGAACAAAAGCCCAGACCCCTGGGGCCTATGTTGAAGGCTGACATGACCTTTGACTGCCACTGGTGGGGCCTGGAGGGAAAGAGTCAAGCTCCAGTAACCTTTAATGACAGATCTTGTTAGGGTTAAAAAAACATGTCTGGCATCCAGCTGGGTCTTCATCTGGGGAAGCACTCAGAGTGCCTTTAGTGACAGCCATCCAGCCACTGGGCATCTGCTAAGCACTCCTCCTGAGCCTGTGTCTGCTAGGAACCCCTCCACAAGTCAGCCTGAACCCACAGGAAGAGACATTTTCCCCTCCTGTTACCACCAGCTCCCCCTTTCCCACTCAAGAATGCTAAGGCGAGGCTCTGACAGTGGCAGGTCCAAGTGAGCCTGGATTTTCTTTTCTTTAGTCATCAGGGAAAAGCAAATCAAAAGTGCATTACTCACTCCAGTCACTCAGTCTCACTCACTCCAGTCAGAATGGGTAACATCAAGAATACGAAAAACCATAAATGCAGGCACAGGGCAGGGGGAGAAAACTCAGGCCTTGCGTAAGTGGACATTTATTGAACCCGGACTGAGTGGCCCAGCACCTGCACCTGCCACCTGGGGCAGCACACTGGCTCTTGATTCAGCTCGTGTCATGACTATAAAAAAATAAGAAAAGCGTGATGGGGAATTAACACTAAGGGTGGGTGAAACACCAGAAAATCTTGAAACCGTGGTGATGTGGAGTGCAGATGTGTAAGAGGGATTCTGTAGCAAGTGTGATGTGAGAGAAATCCTATAGGGTTATATTCAATTTCTGCTTCTTGTGGATTCCTGAAGGTTTTGGTATGTTATTTGCAAATATCAAGACTCTGCTATAAAGAAGAATATCTGCCTTGATTGATTGTCCTTTGTCATTCAGTTTGAATGGAAACCTGGATATTTTTGTATTTGAACCCTAGCTTTGATTTAAATCTTCCGCTTAGCTGGCTTGTCCGATGGGGGAAGGTGTGGGACTATGCTTCCTTGTTAGTTTTAAGAGTGGATAGAAGTCCAGGTTTCCTCCTCAGCTTCTGTTAAGCACTTGGTAGGAGTGGCTCCTCCTTATTGCTGGCTGAGGGAGTGTTACAGCTCTCTGTGTGGCACCCGCTGACACTGTGGTAAGGGACCTGGGTGACGACTAAATTCCAGACTCCTCCTCTCACTCTGATACCACCTTGCAGGAAAAGGAAGTTATACCTAGGTGGGGGTGTAGGTCTAGCTCCCCACAAACTCTCCATGGATACTGTGAGAGGGACTGGTTTGTTGCCAATCAGTAAGGGTAAAGTTCTAGTCTCCCATATGATTTTCTTTAATGCCACTGTGGCGGGGTTTGTGGTGGGACTGAGTCCCTGGTGGACTGGCTCCAAGGCAGGGACATCATGGCAAAAGGGTGTGGCAGAGGAAGGTTGCTCACTTTATAGCATCTGGGAAGTAGAGAGCAAGGGAAAGCCAGAAAGAATGGGGCCCACATACATTCCCTGAGGTCAGACACCCAAGGAATGCTAAATTACATTCCAGATTTTTTACTTTGTTTTTAAAAATTTGACATATTACCTTGCTAAGTTGCTCAGACCAGTCTTGAATTTGCAATCCTCCTGTCTCAGCCTCCCATGTAGTTGGAATTACAGGTGTGCATCACTACACTCAACTCACGCCAAGAGCTCTAAAGATACAAGTGTTTCTTTCATAGAGGATATCACCTGTTGGTTACCAACTCGTTTTGGTCTCTGGGTCTATATCATATAGGATGAAGATATTCATTCTAGTTTTCATAGATTTTCTCTTCTCAGAATAAAAATAAAACCTTCCTGGGTGATGTAGAAATTTTAATGAATCTAATACATTTAAACGAATGTATATTCATATGGGAGAAAGGCATGGGGAATGCATTAGTCAGTTTTCCCATTACTGCGACAAATTTCCCAACACCCACCACTTAACTGAGGAGAGGTTTAATTTGGCTCATGGTTTCAGGGAATTTAGTCCATGGTCAACAGACTCCAAGGGAGAACCATCAAGGCAGAAGGGAATGGTGGAGCAAAGACGCTTAGTTCATGGCAACCAGGAAGCAAAGCAGGGAAACGGCATCAGAGAGAAAGAGTGTGGGACCAGGTACAAACCCTAAGGTCAGCTATCCAAGATGCACCCAGCCACACAGGGAAGTGTGCTTTACTAATCCCTTAGGTGGTTCCCAAGCCAATCAAGTTAACAGGCTTAATCATCACAGGGAACAGATGCTCCAAAGAAAATTCAGTGAATCTAGTTTGGAAGAAGCATTTTACATTTTTGAAGGGAGTGATGCAAGTAGCTGACATGTTCCTTGTAAACATTGGGAAGGACAATTCCTACTTATATCATATATTGGATTTCATCCACTGGGCTGTCCAAAGAAACTACAGATGGAACTACTGAGCTGACCTTCTGTGGACAGTTGCCTAGGACTCCTCCTCTTCTCTTCCCTGAGATGTATTTTATTGGAGAAACTTCTTAATCTGAGGTACAGGAACACACTCCAAGCATTATTTCTACAAGATGGGTATGTCTGTATTCACACTTCTCAGACAAGAACACCAGTGTTTCTTTCTGGATCATAAGCCTGGAGGTTCCTGCCTAATGGGAACCCTAGCCAATGTGTAGTCTCTAAGTAGTAGTAGTAAAGACTTGGGAACTAAAAAGGTTGATGGTACTTTTGGTGTCATACTAGAGAGAGGGAGAACCCACTTGTGCCTATCATTGGTTTGTTCTTTTATATCGACTTTCTCACCATATTGTACAGCCTGCTTTTTTTAACTATTAAATTAGCAGCCTTTCCTTGTACTTCTCATCCTTCTAGAGCTCTCTATATCATGTGCTAGCTGCTGTTCAAATGAATAACCTTAGTAGGTAGTATCCATTAGTAGCCTCACTTTAAGATAAGAAAATGGAAAGTCTGAACCCAGAAATTTTGGCTCCAAAGCCCACCCTCTTAGCTACAGCGCAGCATTTTTCTCTTGCTAGTTAGCTGCCTCTCTCGCCTCTTTAAAGCATTTTTATTCCCTGCCTTACACATGCATGAATTCTTAGTCCTTTTCTATCTCTTTTCGTCTTGAAATACTTTTAGGTAAAATTTTTCCAAAATTCCTTCTTTATTTTTCTCTCTCTTTTTTCTTTGTCATTATCTATGACTATTGTAATTATTTATCTAACTGTATCCAGGAACATCCTGTTACTTACTAATATACACACATTTTTCTTCCTGCTTGTTGCACATCTGTATTTCCACAAAAAACACTATTGCTAATTCTGGCTGTATCCTCTAACCCCAAAATTTGCTTTTATAGGACTGTATTTTTATTAACATACAACAGAAATGAAATCACTATATCAAAGAGATATCTGCACTTCCGTGTTTATTGCATCACTATGTATAGCTAAGATATGAACACGACCAAGGTGCTCATATATGTAAGAATAAAGAAAACGTGTATGTATTAGAATATTATTCAGTCATAAAAGAGAATGAAACTCTTTCTGTTAGGGCAATGTGGTTGAAACTAGAGGTAGTCAATTTCATTGAAATAAGCCAGTCATAGAAAGACAAATGCCACCTGCGGAAACTAAGTAAGTTGATCTATTATGAGAGTAAAACAGTGGTCAATGGTGACTAGAAAAGGATAGAGAAGGGGGAATGGAGAGACATCAAAGGAGCAAGTGTTAGTATTCTATGGTATAATATAGTTATTATAGCCTATAGTGATTTATATATACTTCAGAATAACTAGTATAGCCTCAAAGTTCCTAAAATGTAGAAATGATAAATAATTAAAGACTTGGAAATGCAAAAAAAAAAAAGACTTGGAATTGGAAATGCTAATGACCCTGATTTGATCATTAAACATTGTACACATGTAACAAATTATTATACTAAATATGCACAAATATTTGTCAATTAAAACATTTTAAGAAGTTGGATGTAGTGGCACGTGCCTGTAATCCCAGAACTCTGGGAAGCTGAAATTGGAAAATCACAAGTTTCAGCCCAACTTGGACAACTTGGAAATTAGTGAGACTCTGTCTTAAAATTAAAAAAAAATAACAAGGGTTAGGGATGTATCTCAGTGTGAAGCCCTGGGTTCAATCCCCAGTACCTCCTCCCTCAACAAAAGAATGAAAGAATAAGAGTACAGTAAGAGGAATTTCCATAAAGGAAACATGTCTTTGTAACCAGCACCAAGATTACCAACATCCTGGACACACCACTGCGACCCCTCCCATCACGCCCTCCTTACCCCAAGAATGGCCAATGTCATAATTTTTAACACCTCTCTGTTTTTTTCCCCTGTTTTTGAATTTCATATAAATAGACTCATACTAGTTTTTTTGGGGATTTTCAGTCAACATCATTTTATAATATTCTAAGTTATTGCACATAGAAGTAGTTTTTTCATTCTCTATATCATATACTAA
>RJWT010025648.1:0-16051 GCA_004365215.1 Cuniculus paca | reverse complement strand
GTCTATGAATTTTCTTTCTAGTTAAATGTGTTTCTTGTATAGAGCATATTGATGGAGCCTGTCTCCTGATCCACTCTGCCTGTGTTTTTTTCTGTTGGTTCCTTGAGACCCTCTTGCACTGTATTGTCTCTGCCATGCTATTTTCCTGCCATTTGCTCCCTAGTTCTCCTCTCCATTTAATTGACTAGCCCCACTTGATGGTCTCCCTCTGCCATTATTCTTCAGACTGTGGTCCTTTCTCCCTCTCTCTAGAATTTCCTTTAGTATTCTTTGTAGGGTTGGTTTGGTGGTCATGAATTCCTTGAGTTGTTCTTTGTCATGGAAGTATCTTGTTTATCCATTAATTTTGAAAGAAAGTTTTGCAGGGTACATCAGTCTGGGTTGGAAGTTGTTTTCTTTCAGGACTTGCAATATTTCACTCTAACCTCTTCTTGACTTGATGGCTTGTGTTGAGAAGTCTGCCATGATTCTAATGGGTTTTCCTTTATAGGTGATCTGGTTTTTTTTTCTCTAACAGTTCTTAATATTCTATGCTTGAGTTGATTTTCTGGGATCTTGATTATTATATGTCTGGGTGTAGATTTGTTTTGGTTGTGGTTAGCTGGAGTTCTATATGCCTCACTTATTTGAGTGTCACTTTCTTTTTCCATGCTTGGGAAGTTCTCAGAAATTATTTCTGTAAATAGGGTCCTGATGTCATTTGCCTGACCCCTGCTTTTTTACTCACACTTTTAATTCTTAAGTTATGCTTCTTTGAGTTGTCTAGCAGCTGGTGAATTGTTACTTCCTGAATCCTTGATATTTTTAAGAGATCTTTCCTTTTGTGATCACAAGCTGCAACCTGTTTCAAGGTTTGAAAGTCTAGCTTCAGTTTCTTTCAAGTGATTTTTCCAGCTTTCAATAGAGTTTTTAATTTTATGGATATCTCTTTGAATCTGTTTCATGCATTCTAAATCTCTTTTATATTGTTCATTCATGGTTTCCCTCATTTTCCTATTCTCCTCTAGTTTTTTTTAATCTGTGTCTTCTTTAGAGATGCTTAGTATTTTTTTTATTATGGTTTTCACTTCTTCTTTTACCTGGGATAGAATTCCTGTTCTAATTTCTGCTATAGTTTCATGAAGTTGTTTCTTCATTTCAGTTGACATCACTTCCGTCATTTCAGGTGTGTGATTCTTGATCTCCTCTGTGTTTACCTCTTGTGGACTTGTGCTGCTTGGATTGGATGCCAGAGATTGCCCTCTCCCTCTTCATCTTGGCATATTCCTGATTTCTTCCACACACTTGGATAGTGTGGTCCCAGTTACCTTGGCACTGGCCACAACTTCTCTGAAGCAAGACTGTTCGGCTTTTCTGGCCAGTGCTGGCTACTGACTTCTGACGGTGTGTGCCCATGCCTCTGTACTGAGCTGGGTACTGACCCACCTGAAGTTTGCAAGGGAGCAGACCTGGCCAGGGTCTACGAATCTAAGCTGTTTAGGAACCTAGTGATGTTGTCCAGAACGTGCACAGGAGCAGAACTCAGTCCAAACAGCTTCCATGGGTCTGCCCATGACCTGGAGCTGCCAGATGACTGTTTGGTTTTTCTGGCCAGTGCTGGCTATGGGTATCTGATGGTGAGTGCCTGTGTCTCAGCCCTGAGCTGGGTACCAGCCCAAAAGGGTCCCCAGCATTTGCACAGAAGTGTAACTGGCCAGAGCCTGTGGATCTAAGCTGTTTAGGAACCTATTTGATGTCTGGAACACGCACAGGAGTGGAACTTGGTCCAAGCAACTTCTGTGGGTCTGCCCACAACCTGGCACTGCCAGCAAAAGTGGGTAGCAGTCTTGACTGCGGGGTATATCTTGCCTGACTCAAAAATGGAGCCTGGCCAATCACTCTCTCCTGTGGGGGGATTGAATCCTCTGCACTCACCACTAGCCAGCACAGATGTATGCATCTGCCACTCTCTTTCATCCCTGCGCCTATCCATAGAGATCTCTGGGGTCGACCGTGACTGCAACTGCAACTGCAATGGTGGGTCTCCAGGCTCAACAACTCTTCTCGCAGGGTGAGTCTGGCTCCAGCCTAAGGTGCTGCCAGCCAACACCTTCTTCTTCATTTAAATTCTTCTTTTTATTCTCTTTGTGGGCTTCAATTCTTATTTTAGATTCTTTCTGGGTCCAGGGCACCCACTTCCTTCGTTCTTGTCCTCTCCATGATGTTGATTCCAGCATCTGAACTGTTTCTCTCAGAGAGACTGTTTACTGTGCTGCTTACTGTCCCCCCATGTTTTTTTTCTGGCACAGAACTCTTGCAAACACTGCCATTTTCTAAGTGATGGTGTTACCAGGTGCTGGGGTACCCAGTGGGCTTTTCCAAGCTACTGTTGTCCTGGTCAAAGAATTGGATGTGACAACTGAAGAATTTAAAAGTTAGCTTTTATTTAAGGTAAAATAAGAAGAAAAAGGTGTTTTATGAAGAAAAGATGAGAGAAGAAAAATATGCCTTACACACAGAGCAGGCCACAGCAAGAGCAAAAAAGCCAATGGTCATTAAGCCAGTGGCCACTATCTTTTACATCTTCCTTCTGATGTCAGATCCAGGCCACCCAAACAGGGTTTTAAAGCTGCTCTGTACACACATCCTGGCTGTAATGGACAGGTCTTCTTAATTGGCAGGTTATATTCCAATCATCTATCAGCTTTGCCTTTCCCTAATTTCCTGCCCCAATTCGAACACCTTTTGTTGTTCATTAACAAATCTCTTTCCGCCACACCTAAGTTTATGCTAGTAAAATAACTCAAGGTAGAGCCTTTGAGATCAAATCACCAGGAAGACCCACCATGTGATTAGAAGGTGGGAAATTTCATTCCTGTGGAAAGATGGAGATATGGTTTCAAAAACTCTTGAACAGACCCCCTACTTTCCAAACTGGCCAACTCATGTCCTGCAAGGAAAGGAGAGAGACTTGGGATTGACAGGTTGTTGAGAATGGAGAGAGAGGTGTTCAGCATTTATTTACTGAATGTCTGTATATTCAAATGTGGGTGGTATGGGGTGGGACTTTGGATACTTAGTATGTAGTACAAAGACTGTCATGTTTAAGCAGCACCTAGACTGCAGAAAAGGGATGAAAGTAGAAGATAACCAAACAAAAACATTTTGAATTCAGATATTTTCCCTATAATCTTTCAGCTTCTTGTCCTCTCTCTCTGTGTGCTGCATACCATCAGTATTTGTTGATGTCAAGGGGAAGTAGTAGTACTAATAAATGAACTTTCTATAGTGTAAGTGTTTCGACATTCTAGAAGAGAATTTTTGATGTTACCACTATGTCTAGTCTGCATTTTCTGCTCTACGCTGGTGTGCATTCTACTGTGAATGTTTCACTTTAGTGGACTCGTCCCATCACCCTTGGTGTTTGTGTTCCTACCTGATGCTCCTAGGTTTCATTACACTGCTAGAGCTCAGGTCAGTGCAGTTTGACCCAGAATACAATGCTTTGAGGCTAGAGAGCTCTTCCCACATAGCTCCTTAGAGTAAGAAAACGCAAAGCCCCCACTGTATAGAAAATGTAATTCCCAGATCAGGGAGCTCAGTGTCCCACAATAGAAAGTAAATGAGAAAGATAGAGTGGAAGGACAAGAAAGGATGGAGAGAGAGAGAGAGAGAGAGACAGAGACAGAGACAGAGACAGAGACAGAGAGACAGAGAGATTCAGAGCAATCATAGACATTAGTGAACTGTGGGCTTTTGTGTCTCAGAAGATTCCCAGTTTTCTGGTCTTTTCACAGTGGGATCTCATCTGGGCTAGGCAGTTTGTATGCTCATGAGAAACACCTTTTGTTTTTAAAGCTCAGTTACAGGAATGGTGAGCAATTCTTTTTTTTTTTTTCTCGTGTTGGAAGTCACAAGGAGAGTTGAAAACATTACCTGAGAACTACATGCTTTTTATGGAAGAAGTTTCAGGAATGCCTCCTCCCAGCTCTGGCTCAGTCATGCCTGTCTCTCCAACTAGTTACATGCAAAGATCCTTAAATCCTTAACAAGAGGTATAAGGAGGTTCTCTCCAGTGGTCATATGCAGTTATGTGGACATCTCTTGATTTCATTTCTTCTCTGATTTTGGTTACTGTTTTCAGGAAAAATCTGTGAAGTGAATGGTTCTCATACATGATCTTTCAGAAGGGTATGTATAGATTAGACACTCATTAATAGGCCAATTGAGCCTGGCATCTCAGGATACAGAGGAGCCAATATCCTTAATACCCTGGAGTTATAGCTTGAACCCTAATTTAAGACTTATTAAATAGTTAAATCAAAATATGTAAAAGCATCAGGTGATCCCGCTAACTATAGTCTTTTGGAACTTCTGTGTTGAAGTTGTGAGTTAGGACTAAGGCCCTTGGGGTGTGTGGCAGGCTCTGAGGGAGGTAAGGTGAGTGACCTCCTCCTGGCAAGATCTCATTTAGGGGATCTAATCTGTGTACTAAACTTCAACTGATCTTCAGGATATTTTTCCTTGGGTGCTTAGGTTGAACATTTGGAAAATCAGTGGAGTTAAAATATCAGGAGAATTTTAGAAAAATGGCTGCATGAAATGTGATATATGATCATAAGAGCTGATAATTAGTGGTTATTGACAAGGTCTGATAAAAATATATAGTGAATGTTTAGGAAAATTGTTAACTAAAAGATGCATTGTCCTTCATTACCCTTCAAAATACTATCCCTCATCTTGAACATGCTTATTCCATCGTTGTTTCCACTTTCTGAAGCAGTTCTGGAAGTCTTCCTTGTGTCTTTTAGATGTATTGTAGTGGCTGCCTCCCTGTCCTGAATTAATTCAAACATTTACCTTTCATGGTCATTTTGACTTTGGGAAAGAGTCCAAAGTCACATAATATGAGATCTAGTAACAAAGGTGAATGAGGGCACATCATTTTTTATGAACCTGACTTTATATTGGATGGCACTTATCATTCACCATATTTTTATTATATCTCATAAAGACAAATGCAAAGAGGATTTCCAGGAATGCTTTAGAAAACGGCAAGAACAGTGGTGTAAATGTGTTTAAAGCAAGGGGGAGTATTTTGAAGGGGATTGAAGACAATGTATCTTCTACTGTAATAAATATTTTAATTTCAAAATCCAAGGATATTGCTCATTCTTTTCTGGTACCACATGCTGGATAATGTTTCAAGTGTCTTCCATGTTGTGTTATTCTCTCCTAAAACACTTTGAGCTAGCTACTCATTTTTTTATTAATAATTTTATTATTTATTTATTTATTTATTTTTGTGGCACCAGGGATTGAATTCACGACCTTGTGCTTGCCAGGCAGGCACTTAGGCCGCTGAGCTAAATCCCTGGCTCTAATAATTTTATTTTAAAGAGAATAAAGCCAAGCAAAACAAAACAGAATAAAGCCAATAAAAACAAACCAGTGTAAGTGACACAGGACTTCAAAACAATACGAAATCAACAATGATTACCATAACACCTCATTTTCAAAATAGCTGCAGATACCTTCAGACATAGTAAAAATCAAGTGAAACAGAACAGAATAGAACCAATAAAAACCAAACATCGAATGCATTAAAGGACTTCAAAACAAGACAATAGTAAATCCAAAATGGCTACCATAATATATCTTGCTATCTTTGAAATAGCTGCCTATGTTGTCAGATACAACAAAATCAAACAAAACAAAACAGATCAGCTGGTGGCTTATAGGGTTTGGGTGGGGTGGGGTGGGGTGTTGGCTTTTCTTGTTTCCCTGTCTGTGCACCAGAAGGGGCTGGGGACTGGCTGTCCCCCTGGTGGCAGCAGCCCGCCATGGCGCTGGTTTGCAGGGAGGGCTTGCTTCTTGGAGAATTCTGATTCTTTTCCCCCACAGTCCTCGAATGGCGATGACTCAAAGGAAAAGGCTGGGGTCTCGAGCTAGCTACTCTTAAAATGCCTATTTTAAAGCTGGGTGTGGTGGCACATACCTGCAATCCCAGAATTTGGGAGGCTGAGGCAGGAGAATTGCTGTAAGTTTGAGGCCAGCCTGGGATACATAGTGAGTTCAGGGGCAGACTGAACTGTAAAACGAGACCCTGTCTAAAAAAAAAAAAAAAAAAAACCAGAAAAAAAAAGCCTATTTTACTAATGAGGAATCTAGGACATATAAATATTAAAGATATTTTCCCAGGGCTTTTCCACTGTACCTGGAAGACCTCAGGATCATGGGCCACCCTTTCCCTGTACCTGGACTACCTCAGCAGCCAAGGGGAGCCTCAGCTGCGCTTGCACCTGAAAGACCTCAGCAGCAGACGGGATCATCCACTGCACTGAAAAAAATGAACTACTTAGGAGTCAGCCTAACAAAGAATGTAAAAGACCTATACATTGAAAACTACAGTACTCTAAAAAAGGAGATTGAAGAAGAGGTCAGAAAAAGGAAAGATATCCCTTGCTCTTGGATAGGAAGAACCAACACAGTAAAAATGGCCATACTCCTAAAACTGTTATACAGATTTAATGCAATCCTAATCAAAATATCATTAATATACCTCAGAGAACTAGAGAAAACACTCCTAAAAGTCATTTGGAAACAGAAGAGACCTGGAAGAGCAAAGGCAATCCCGGACAACAAAGGCAAGGCAGTAGGCATCACAATCCCTGAAATTATACTACAAAAATACTATGATAAAGTCAGTATGGTACTGGCAAAAAACAGACCTGAGGATCAATGGAACAGGTTAGAAGATGCAGACACAACTACAAGACACTCAGTCACTTTGTCTTTGACAAAGGGGTCAAATGTGTTCATTGGAAGACAGCCTCTTTAATAAATGGTGCTGGAAAAATTGGCTTTCCACATGCTGAAGACTGAAACCAGATTCATGTCTATCACCATGCGCTAAAGTAAAGTCAAAATGGATCAAAAATCTAAATATCAAAATAGAAACACTAAATCTACTGGAAGACAAGGTAGGTAGAAATCTCAAAGCATAGGGGTAGGTAAAGAGTTCATGAGCAAAACACAAACCACACTGGAAGTACTTCAAAGAATCAACAACTGGGATCTCATCTTATTGAAAAAATTTTGCACTTCAAAGAAATCATCAATAGAATGAAAAGAAAACCCCCAAAATGAGAAAGAATTTTAGCCAGCTGTCCCTCAGAGAAAAGACTTTTATCTAGAACATATAAAGAATTAAATATGGTAAATATTAAGATTATGTTATTCATCTGTAAACCTTAATTGAACCAACTGTATTTTGATACCTGAACTAACATTAATGTAAAATAGCAATTAGGGGTCAATTGTATTGTTTGATAAATGTTAATTCACGGTCTTAACCATCTGTAAAATGTAAGTGGGGTTTTATGATATGCCTGACCCCTAAATTGGTATAATTTGTCTTACGCAAACATTAGCGAGACTGAGGGACAGGTGGGTAGTGGTCCAAAATAGCATGCATTGCCAATTAAGGAAAGAAATAAAGACTTCCACATATAATACATTTTGTAATCATTTGTTTGATCTTTGACCTGAAGCAATCCCACAGAACACAATGCCATTTTAATGTTATACATTATTTACATTTCTCCTGCTTTCTGGCCACTGGCTGTCTAGTTCCAAAAGAAGGCATACAACGTTCCTGGATGACATTCCTGATAGCCTACAGCCAAAGGTATCAGCAAAAGAAATGTCCTCTGATTTGCTGCTGCTGAGTGTGGGCGCAAGCGGATATCGGTAGAACCGGGTTGCTAGACTCTCCTGCGCAAGCTCCTCGGCCTCCAGCGCAGGTCCAGTCCCGCGCGGCCCTTCGCGGCACCCGTTGCGCCTCTCGGGGGAGTCCTTGACACAGCAGCTGCCCCAGAAGTCAGAAAAGCCCTGAGGCCGTTGTAACCGCCATGCCCAAGAATAAACATAAAGATGTTAAAAGTAGACGCAGAGGTAAGAATGAGAACGAATCTGAAAAAAGAGAATTAGTGTTCAAAGAGGATGGGCAAGAATATGCTCAGGTAATCAAGATGTTGGGAAATGGATGATTAGAAGCGATGTGTTTGGATGGTGTGAAGAGCTTATGTCACATCAGAGGGAAACTTGGAAAAAAGGTTTGGATAAATACTTCAGACATCATATGGGTTGGTCTCCGAGACTACCAGGATAACAAAGCTGATGTGATTCTAAAGTGCAGTGTGAATGAAGCGAGAAGTCTGAAAGCATAGGGAGAGCTTCCTGAGCATAGTAACATCTGACCTTTTGTTTGAAGGTGTAATTTTCTCTGTCTGCTTTACAATAAATTTTACCCCTACTTCAACATGGCTGCCTATGTCTTAACTAAATTCTTTCATTGAAGGCACAAAAAAACCAATGATTAAAGAAATAGAGAGTTGCTCCTTTCTGCCTCAGAACACAACTTCCTGGTGACAATTCCTATCAAACTACAAGAAATCAATGTCTTTCCAAGAATCAATGAATTTTTTCTTGGTTCCTTGTTTGCTGAGTTTGGTCCAGCAAACCCTGTTAGATGAATGAAGACTTGAGAGACAGAATATTTTCATTGTGTGTGTGTGTGTGTGTGTGTGTGTGTGTGTGTGTGTGTGTATCAGGGGACTTTACCAAAATGGAGTGAAGCCCTGAACTGACTCGAGCCCCTGGATTTATTGAGGAGCAACAAAGTCATAGAGTTCTGCTGAGTGCAGATGTTTGTTTTAGGTAGTAAGGCAGGCAGGCAAGGCATGGTGACAGTTTGAGTAATTTTATCTGATTGTCCCCTTAGCTTCCTTGTTTTCTTCATAAGGTCCATCTCTCCACAAGCTGGCAGAACATCCTGTCTTCAAGACCTGTCAACTCCTTGGAGTTAGCAGTCTTCTACCTCCTGGCATGCGCCACCTTCCAAGTCAACCAGAGCAGACATTGACCTATTGGGCATCACAAGGAACTCCACCCTTACTGACTGATTGTTCTTTATCTCAAATAGAGTGGTGGTTAGACACCTGTATGCATTCATTAAACCTAATAGGACAGTACACTTAAAAAGAGAATTTTGCTATATGTAACAGAAGTAAAGAAATCATTACATGATATTATGTACAGTTGAACACTCAAAATACTACTATTTATATTCTTGTAAGTACATGAAAAATGGATGAAAGAAAACAATTATTCAGGAAGTCGTTACATCTGGAGAGGAAGGGGTAAAAAATGTCAGTGTGATTGCTATCCATAAAGTTTTACTTTGTTAGGAAAGAACAAACTGTTCTCTAACATGGGGAGAGAGAGAGAGAGAGAGAGAGAGAGGAGAAAAAATAGTGAAGTTAAAAAAAAGACTAGTAAGAGAAAAGATAAAATTTGTTCAAAGAAAGTGACTTGACCCTTGACCTCTTAAGATAGAGTTTGTATACCCATCTTATTTTATAATTGTTTATTGGTACAGTTTAGATATGCATACTGATCACATTAATCATAGGGAATTTGTACCTGTACATGATATGTCTTAGTTCCTCTATTTTCCTGTTCCCCTCCTCTCTTCTCAACCCCTCTTCCCCTCATATACAAAGTTTTGTTTCCATTTTATCCTTTTTTTTCTCCTTTATCTTTTCCCTTCCACTCATTCCCCTTTCCCTTTGAATAATTAGTTCCTATTTCCCAATATCTTTTGTTTTTTTGTCATTTTGAGACAGGGTTTCACTATGCAGTTCAGGCTGGCTTTGAACTCACTTTGTAACCCTGGCTGGCATTGAACTCACAGTGATGCTCCTGCCTCAGCCTCCCAAGTGCTGTGATTACAGGCATGTGCCACCATGCCCAGTTCACAATATCTGTTATACACTTTTGAATGCCTGTCTTAAAAGGGGAAAACAGTACAGGCTTTTTAATGGGATGGGTTTCTCCAGGAAAAACAAATAGTCTTTGACGGAACAATTTGTGGGAGATTATATAGTTTGTGATGATTTTTGTTCATGCAGGAGGGAATCTTCTTCCTTTTCATTTTCCTTTTCCTCTTTCTCCCTCTCCTCCTCTTCCTCCTCCTCCTTCTCTTCCTCCTCCTTTTATCTTCTTCCTCTTCATAGCTGTTGTAGTCCAGGTTTGCAGGGGAAAAGATTTAATACAGGACACATAATTTATAGGATTATTTTATAATATTCATCCAAAAAGTCAAATGCAGAAGAGTGCAAGAGATCTGTCCATGCACTGGAGACCCAAAGAATCCAGCTGAGGGCCTGGATTCCATGGCAATGAACTTTATGATTCCACAACTGAAGACCTAGGGCCCATAGAAATGCCCTTCATGAGTTCAGTTGGAGGCCCAGAGCCCTTGACAATGTCTCATACAAGTGTGTATTAAGGATCTGCACTGGAAAGGCCCAAAGGCTGGTGCTGGAAGCTAGAATGTCTGTGCCAGCAGGATGAAGGATCTGCGAAAGTAGGCCGAGGGATCTATGCTGGAGCCAGGAAGCGATGCCCAAGGTCAGGATTAGAGCTCCCTTGAAAAGAACTCAGCCATCCTCAGCATCACTGAGGACCTGAGCTCCTCTGACAGTTGAGTTCGTATCAGGAAAACCGGCATGACAAGCTGCTCCAGGAAAATCAACAGCACACCATCTTTCCCTCCAGTTCTTTTATGTTGTTGGCGACTATCCTCAGGTGGGTCTTCCACACCCAGAACCACACTGGTTCAATTCAACTGGGTGTTTCAAGTTGACCGTTAGTTAATCCATCACAGTAGCCATGAAACCCCTGGAGAGGAAATATATGGTAGTCTCATTACTGCTTTTCCTGATGAAGCTGACATGAGAGGGCATCAGAGGGGACAGTTAGTCATAGAGGAGATGGAAACCTCAACTCACCCCATCCATGAGGTAGGTTGTAATTTTGCTGACTTCTGTCAGCAAAAATTCTCATGATGTGTCAGTGAGAGGCATAAAGAGGTTTATTAGGCAGAATTTAACAAGGACACACTCATCGAAAGTAGAGTGTAGGCACTCAAGGCAGAGACACCTTAAGACCTGGAGCTGGGTATACTTATGTGGTCTTGAGTTATCTTTATAATGGGTGATCTAGAATGTATATTTACTCTGTCCATCAGGTTACCCTTCTGGCAGGCTATGTTATGATGCAAAACACTTATATGTGTTTACAGTTGAAATATGCTGCCTACTAATATTGCTGTTTCCTTGAAGATGGACATTTGTAGGAGAAAGGACAATAGGCAGGTGAAAAGAATAATATAAGCACCCACTTTACAGGCTTATTGTGCCTTTTGACTCTTAGGAAGTTTTTAGAATGAGTTTTCTAGAAGGGAAAAGGCTCCAGATACATCTGTTTCCTGAAGCTGCAGATTTTTCTTGAAAGTGCATTTAAGTAAACTTTCTCCTTTCTACATACCTTTTCTTTTTTCTGTCCCATCTCAAATCTACCTAGAAAAGGGGTTATGCCAGTCTCACTTGGAGAGGAGAAATGTTTGCCTTTAGTCAGATGGTAGGAAAGGGAGAAGTCAGACAATACATTTTTCTGCATCTATTGATTCTCAAATGTATCCTTCACCTTTGTGACATGGTGCTATTCTTTGGATCCCTTCAATATGTTAAGTAAAAAATAATTCGAGGAAAATCAAACAAAAATATGAACAAGCAAGTATAGGAGATGAAAACTTCCTTCACTGGGGAGTAAAAAGTATTGGAGAAAATGGATTGCTAGAATGCTGAATTTCCTCATACTTTCTCATGTTGGCATCAAGGCCACCTGTGAAGGCAAAACATAAACATTACAAATAAAAGAGTATTGTAGTTAGGTGTTGCCTTCCTGGGGTTGTGATAAAAATTACCAAAACTGGGTAACTTAAAATAACATAAATGCATTATCTCATAGTTCTGAGGTTACAAGACTCAAATTCAGATGTTGCATGTGATGGCTCTCTGACTTGCTTGTCTCTTCTAACTTTTGGTATTTACTTATTTTACTCTAGTCAAATAACTGTCTTCTCTCTGTGTGTCTCCATATCATCTTCCTTCGGTGCATGTCTAAATTTTCCTTATCTTTGTGTCTAAATTTTCACCTTTTACAACAACACTAATCATATCAGATCAGCATTTAACCTAATGAGCTCACTTTAACTTGATTACCCCAATGAAAGTCTGTTTCCAAATAAGGTCACATTCTGAGGTGCAAGAAGTTATGCTCTACCAAAATTTTATTTTTTGAGAGACACAATTTAAACTGTAATATTAATAAGAGCAAAAATTATTCACCTCAGCCAGTCAAATCATCTGTAGTTTTTTGAACTCTGACTTCTCCACCTTTGGACACATATTTTACTGTAAGAACTTTATATTCTTTTTTTATTTTGAAGAGAATAAAACGAATACAAAATAAAAGAATATTCAATCAAAACAAAACAAAGAAAGTGATACAAGACTTCAAAATAAAAATAAACCAACAACAGTTACCATGTTGCCCCTTGCTATCTTCAAAATAACTTCCCATACAATCAGGCACAATAAAATCAAACAGAACAGAACAGAATAAAACCAATCAAAACCAAACAATGAAAGCAATACAGGACTTCAAAACGAGGCAGTTGAAATACCACAGTGGCTACCATAATGCATCTTGTTATCTTCAAAGTAGCTGTTCATATCATCAGACATAATAAAAACAAACAAAACAAAATAGAATAGTCTATCAAAACAAAACAATGAACATAATACAAGACTTCAAAACAAGATGAAAGGAAATCAATAATGGCTACCATGCCTCTTGTTATCTTCAAAATAACTGCCCATGCAATCAAATAGAACAGAATAGAATAAAACCAATCAAAAGAAAACAATGAAAGCAATACAGGACTTCAAACAAGACTGTAGGAATACAACAGAGGCTACCATGATGCATCTTATCTTCAAAGTAGCTGCTTATACCATCACACATTTCAAAATCAAACAAAGCAAAATAGAATAAAATCAATCAAAAGAAAGCAAGTAAAGCAATAAAGGCTTTGGAACAAGATAATAGGAACTCAATAATGGCTGCTATAATTCATTTTGTTATTTTTGCAATAGCTATCCATGCCATCAAATATAATAAAATCAAACACAACTAAACAATAAAACCAAGCTAAGCAGAACCATGAGAACAATACAGGGCTTCAAAACAGAATAATAGATTAACAATAGGCATTGCCTTTCCCCTGTAGACATCCCTTCCCCTTTCACTTTCACAACCTCTATTTTGTATTTTGGATCCCACTAATTTCCCCACTTTCTTATACTAGGGAGACAATACAGTGTTCACCCGTGTGACTCTGAACCCTTTCACCCATGAGCATGCTCTCAAGTTGTATCCATTTACCTACAGGAGTCTCAAGGTTATCTTTATAGCTGAGTAGCTTTCCATTGTATAGAAATGCCGTATCTTTCCTTTCCATTCTGCAGCGGGTGGGCAAGCTACCCCTACTGTTTTTTTCTGGTTCCCTGTCACATACAGCATTATTTTCTCTCCTTGACTTTTAATCTATGAATTCCCTTTTGAGTTAAATGTGTTTGTTGGACAAAGCATATTGATGGATCTTGTCTCCTGATTCACTCTACCTGTGTTTCTTTTTATTGGTGAATTGAAGCCATCTGCATTAATGGTTATGGCCAACATGCACTGACTTATCTCTGCCATGCTATTTTCCTGCCATTGGCTGTGTACTTTTCCCCTCCATTCTATTGTCTGTCCTGCTTGGTGATTCCCCTCTGCCGCTGTTCCTGAAACCATGATCTTTTTTATCTCTTTCTAAACTGTCCTTCACTATTCTTTGTAGGGTTGGTTTGGTAGTCATGAATTCCTTCAGTTGTTCTTTGTTATGGAAGTATCTTGTTTCTCCATTAATTTTGAAAGATAGTTTTGCAGGGTACATCAGTCTGGGTTGGAAGTTGTTTTCTTTGAGGACTTGAAATATTTCACTTCAAGCTCTTCTTGACTTGATTGTTTGTGTTGAGAAGTCTGTTGTGATTCTGATGGGTTTTCCTTTATAGGTGATCTGTTTCTTTTCTCAAACAGCTTTTAATATTCTGTTCTTGTGTTGAATTTCTGGAATCTTGACTAATATATGTCTGAGTGTAGATTTACTTTGGTTATGGCTAGCTGGAGTTCTATATGCCTCAGAGCATATTGATGGATTCTGTCTCCCGATCCACTCTGCCTGTGTTTCTTTCTATTGGTGCATTGAGGCCATCTACATTAATAGTTATGGCCATCTTGCACTGTGTTGTCTCTGCCATGCTATTTTCCTGCCATTGGCTCCCTATTTTTCCTCTCCATTCAATCAACTGCCCCTGCTTGGCGGTCCCCCTCTGCCATTGTTCCTGAGACTGTGGTCCTTTTTATCTCTCTCTAGAATGTCCTTTAGTATTCTTTGTAGGGTTGGTTTGGTGGTCATGAATTCCTTGAATTGTTCTTTGTCATGGAAGTATCTTGTTTCTCCATTAATTTTGAAAGAAAGTTTTGCAGGGTACATCAGTCTGGGTTGGATGTTGCTTTCTTTCAGGGCTTGCAATACTTCACAGCAGCCTGTTCTTGACTTGATGGTTTGTGTTGAGAAGTTTGCCGTGATTCTGATGGGTTTTCCTTTATAGGTGACCTGTTTCTTTTCTCTAACAGCTTTTAATATTCTGTTCTTGAGTTGAATTTCTTAGATCTGGATTATTATATGTCTGGGTGTTTGTTTTGGTCATGGCTAGCTGGAGTTCTATATACCTCACTTATTTGAATGTCATATTCTTTTTTTTATGCTTGGTAACTTTTGATAAATTATATCTGTAAATAAGGTCCTGATGTCATTTTTCTTGACACCTGCTTCTTCACTCACATTTTTAATTCTTAAATTATGCATCTTTGAGTTGTCCACCAGCTGTTGAATTGTTACTTCCTGAGACCTTGTTATTTTTAAGAGATCTTTCCTTTCATGATCATAGGCTGCAAACCTGTCTTCAAGTTTTGAAAGTCTATCTTCAGTTTCTTTCAGGTGGTTTTTGCCAGCTTTCAGTGGAGTTTTAAATTTCTTGGCTATCTCTTTGAATCCATTTCATGTATTCTAAATCTCGCTTATTTTATTCATTCATGGTTTCCCTCATTTTCCTATGCTTCTCTATTTTTTCATCTATGTCTTCTTTAGAGGTGTTTAGCAATTCTTTTATTATGTTTTTCATTTCTTCTTTTGCTTGGGATAGTATTTCTCTTTTAATTTCTTTTGTAGCCTCAGGAAGTTGTTTCTTTACTTCAGTTGACATAACTTCAGACATTTCAGGTGTGCAATTCTTGATCTCTTCCATGTTTACTTCTCATGGACTTGTGCTGCCTGCGTTGGATGCCAGAGATTGCCATTTCCTTCTTTGTCTTGACATATTCCTGGTTTCTTCCATACATGTGGGTAGTCGGGTCCCAGCCATTTCTGGCATTGGCTATAATTTTTCTGAAGTGAGACTGTTTGGTTTTTCTAGCCAGTGCTGGCTACAGGTATCTGATGGTGGGCACCTGTGCTTCTGCACTGAGCAGGGTGCTGGCCTACAAGGGCCCTTGGAGTTTGCACAGTTCCACTTGGCCAGGGCCTGCATATCTAAGCTGTTTAGGAACCTACAGGATGTTGTCTGGAATGTGCACAGGAGCAGGAGTCAGTTCAAGCAACTTCTGTGGTTCCACCCCCCAACTTGGAGCTGCTGGAAGAAGCCAGCAGCAGTCCTGCCTGGGGCTTACCCAGCCCAACTCCAAAATGACTCCCAGCTAATTGCTCTCTCTCAAGGGAGGACTGAGTCCCCTGCAGTCACTGCTAGACAGTGCAGACCTCCGAGTCTTCCCTACACTCACTGCCAGCCAGGGCAGAGCTTTGCATCAGCCACTCTCTTCCACCACTGTGCCTCTTTTCAGAGACCTCTGAGGTCCCCAGCCACCACTGTGATCGTGCATCCCCAGGCTCAACAGCTCCTCTCACAGGGTGAGTCAGGCTTCAGGCTAAGGCACTGCCAGCCACCACCTTCTTCTTTGTTTAAATTCTTCTTTTTATTCTCTCTGTGGGCTTCAATTC